>PVJH01003891.1:0-134221 GCA_004026705.1 Nesogale talazaci | reverse complement strand
CTTCTGTCAACTAATACGCTGTCACATTCCAGGGCACTGTTCCGATCTTTGCATGCACTCAATAGCCAATGAGTCAGCAAGGACTTGGTGGCGGTGAGTTTGATTCTTTGCCTTTGCACAGGCACGTACGACTTCTCGCTTGCATTTCTCCATTTCTGCACGTTGTGCCCTGCTCTGCTGGCACTGAGGCTTGAAACCAGGAAGTGTGGTGTGAAGGGGTGTTTGTTTCCTCCCCCGACGACTCAGGAATGCCAGGAAGGTGCCTTCCCTCTTGCACCTGCCCTTCTTACGAGTTCCTCCTGCTTCACTGCTGTCTGTAATTCTGTAATTACTTGGCTTGGCTAAAAGTCAGCAGAAGGGGAGGGACTTCGATCTCTGCTGTCTCATCGATGTGGCTGGCGCTGGCCTGTAGATTCTCTCCAGTAGTTGTCTGTGCGATCCTTTTTAAAACAAGGGAACGAAAGCACGTAAATTTTGGAATGTTTTCAGGGCTACGGCATCGGTAAACGGCAGCGCTTGTAATTGAGCGCAAGTTGGGTGGCCTTGAAAATCCGTGACTGCTCTAAAACTCCAGGTTGACACTTACATGGGCCTTGCTTATACCAGGCCAATGGTTTGAAACCCACCAGCCTCTAAAGGAGATCAAGAGGAGGCCTTCTCCATAATGACAGTCTTGGAAACACCCAGGGGCAGTTCTACCAGGACTTTTAGGCTCGCTATGAGTCAGAATCTTCTGGAGGGCAGTGAGTCTGGTTTTGGATTAAACGCTGGATAAAGTATTTGTCTTGCTATTATTGTGGTTAGGTCCAGCAGGTCGGTTCTGACCCACAGTGACCCTTTTCACAGCAGAAATGAATGCTGCCCAGTCCTGCCCCATCCTCATTGTTGCAGCTGCTGCGTCCATCCATCTCCTTGAGGGACTGCCTCTCTTTCAGTGCCCCTCAACTTTACTACGCATGATGTCCTTCTCTAGGGACTAGACTCTCCTGACAACATGGCCAAAGTATGTAAGTCTGTCCATGCTTACTTCTAAGGGTACGCTGGCCATACTTCTTCCAATATGTCCTTTTGGCAGTCCATGGCACTCTCAGTATTCTTCTCCAGCCCAACAATTCAGATGTATAGATTCTTCTTCAGTCTTCTTTATTCTATGTGCAATTTTCACAGGCATATGAGAAAAATTTAAATACTCTGGCTTGCATCAGGTGCACCTTGGTCCCCAAAGTAATCTCCTTTCTTTTCAAGCCTTTAAAGAAGCCTTGTCTGATAGATTTACCCAATGCAGCAAGTTTTTTTATCTCTTGCCTGCTAGTGGCTGTGCATCCAAGGAAGAGAACATCCTTGAGCACTTCGATCTTTTCCCCAGTTCTTCTGATGTTGCCTGGTGGTCCACTTGTGAGGATGATGGTGTCTGTTAGACAATGACTTGTAATCCATACTGAAGGCAAGGAACCCATCCTTTTGGAGCACTGAATCAAGTGTTTGTCTTACATGATCTGTATCCTTACAATAAACAGGGCTATCCATAAAACAATGGATAAAAGTGCCTTACCAATAGTCTTACCTTTGTGGGACTTTCTGATGCATGTAATGGTGCAGCTAATGGAAGAACTAGCTGGTGGGGCTCCTTGCCCACTGGAAGGGAGCCTGAGCTAGTGAGACTCAAAATGCCAAGGCAACCCTTACAGTTTGAGATCTCCCAATACATGGTTTCACTTCCCAATTTATCTACGGATGTCTCCTGGGATCCTTTCCCAAATAAAGATCTTATATGTGAATCCTAGGGGTCCTGATGGTGTCATGGGCTAAGTATATTTGGAAAAGTTACGATTTCAACTACAGTCACTTCAAGGGAAAATGAAGCAGTCTATGTCCAGAAAGGTTTGTAGCCTGCGAACACTCCCAAAGCAATTCTACTCTGTCTCACAGGATCACCGGCAGTTGGAATTGACTTGATAGCAATGATATTTCCCCCCAATAGTTTCATTGGCATAAAATTTACTTATCATAGAATTAATAGTTCAATAACCTCAAGAAGAGTTGTGCAGTTATCAACACAATCAGTTCTAGAACATTTTCTTCATCCTTGTACCCTTCATTATTAGCTCCCCGTTTCCCCCTAATCTCCCCTGCCAGCCCCCAAGAAGCCATTAATCTAGTGACTATCTCTAAAGATTTATCTGCCCTAGATTTCATATACAGGAAAAAACAATATACCAAACAAACAAACAAAAACTAACAAGAGTAACAAAGTAAAACAGATAAAAGCCTCAATAGAAAAGAAAGCATGAAATATTAAAAACTAGAACAAATTTAAATGGATCATAAGGGAGATCAAATGATAGGGTTCTAAATTTCAACCTAACTGAATCTGCAACTCTCTACTTTCCAATTTGGTCTCCGTGTTCACAAGGCTATCACATCCTTGGTCCATGGCCAGAGTGGATTTACTAGAGACTCAAATTCTCTAATTTCCAGTAAAGTTTCCTGCCACTTGGTGGGAGTGTCTGTTGGATTGACGCGAACTTTCTACCATTTTGTGTGGCAGCAACTGAAAGATCCCCGTCTGCCCAGAGCTGAGCTAAGGCTCCTGTGCTGATGTAGTTTCTAAAGATAACTGTTGAAGGGGTGATATACATGTCAGGGATGCCAGACACACTCTCTAACTCATGGTTTAGGGGACTGGATTAGAAAAATACATGGCGGGGAGCAGTGGCCTGCCTGCATCTTGGTGTTTATCTTATAGTACTAGATTCATATAAAACTAGTCCTTTTGTGATAAACTAGCTTCATTCAACATAATGGTTTCCAGGTCTCTCCATGTCATGAAGCGTTTCATTGCTGTTTTCAGGGAAGCATAATATTCCACGATGTGTGCCTTCTGGAGTTGCTCTATCCAGTCTTCTTCTGTTGGGCATTTGGGCTGTTTCCAGCTTCTTGCTATTGGGAACTGTGCTGCCATGAACATGAGAGAACATGTGGCCATTGTGTGCTGCTTCTTATTTTTGTGGAGTGTATGCCTAGCAGAGGTATCGTTGGCTTGTATGGAATTTTGAGTCCTAGCTGTTTTAGGTATCACCAGTCACTTTACTCCATGGCTGTACTTATTTCCAAGCCCGTGGTGTTGAGTTTTACTTGAATCCTTGTCTCAGAGTCAGTCTGCTTCTTTGGGTCCCAGACTAAGGCAATCAGCAACTGTGCTACATACAGACAGTCACAGGCAGTCAGCAGACTCCGGGAGCATCAGCTAGAGGGAATGGAAGAGAACTGAGCATTCGGCTCTTACTGGATCCCTAATCCTCTTTCTTTAAGATCCCACCAGCCATGATCAGGGAGATGGAATCTTGTTTATCCAAGAACAAATATCATGCCAGTTCTAGAGAAATGGGATGACATAATTTCAACAGTCAATAACATGGATAAACCCTGCCCTCATGGGGATTATAACCGAATGGTGACCAGGAGGTATTTTAAAAGCACTAATTGGAAATTTTAGACTCCGATAATGCATATTGCAAATTAAGAATGTGTTGGATAGGTGTTCCTAAAGAGGGAAGGATAGGTCAGCCCAAAGACAGACGAGGAGAAATCTGCAAGCAAAAGCCCAGAGATTCTGAAAATATGAACAGAGTCTTGATGAATGTGGGAAAATATTTAACATGTCATTGGAGCTCCAGAAGAAGGGGGGGGGGGAGAGAGAGAGAGAGAGAGAGAGAGAGAGAGAGAGAATTGCAGAGAATTTAAAGGAGGAAAGGTCAGTGCCACACTTGATACAAGATAAAAACAACCAGAGAGCAAAAAGAAACTTCAACCCCCAGATTTAGGGAGTTCAACAAATCCCCACACAGGATAAAGCAAAAGCAAGAGCAACCCTTCCCCTTACAACAAAAACAAAATAGGTTCATCATAGGCCAGTTGTTAAAAAACAGACAAAGAAAAAGACACACAGGAAGATGATCAGAAGCAATGGAGACAGAAAGTGCTTACAGAGCTTAGAAATGTCAACCTAGGATTTCATGTCCACAGTGAAGCTCAAAAGAGTCTCAAACAACCTGATCTAAGGAAACACTGGATTAGGTTCCAAGACGTGTCATGGGTGGTACAGCATGATCCTGGAGCTATCCAGCCAGAATCAATTCCTCATTTAAATCCTCACTAGCCCAGTGAACTTGAACAAGCTTTTTAATTTCTCTCTTCCTAATTTTCTCATCTCTAAAATGAGAGCAATTGCAGGCTCTACCTCACTTGGTAATTGTAAGAATGGAATGAATTGTTTGATTTGGAAGATGCCCCAGATATCATTCTGATCTTGATTTCTATTTTAATTCCTTTAGGTTCAAGATGATATTTCATATGATGTCAATCTTTTAAAATAGTGAATGTTTGTTCTATAGCCCAGGTTGAAGTCTTATCTTGCTGTTAGGTTTCCTGTGCAATTAAAAAGAATGTGTATTTTATTATTGTTGGATGAGGTATTCTATAAATGCCAAGTAGATTATAATTTAGTGATAGCATTCATACCTTCCAAATGCCTGTGGATTTTCTAGCTATGAGAGCATGTTAACATTCCCATCTATAATTGTGGGTTTGTCCAAGTCTCCTTTGAGTTCTGTCAGGTCTTGCTTCCAGTCTCCAGATGCTCAGTCGCTAGGTTCACCTGCTTTCAAGAACACCTGCTTTGCCACTACAACAAGGGAGTTGCCACTCGAAACAGAAGGTGTTATTTCGGAGGGGCCGAGTCCAGGGAGGGCGCCGGGCATGAGCAATGGCCGTCCCAAAGGCACGGAGTCTAGTGGCACAGTGGGTACACATCAAGCAGCTAACTGCTCAGTCAGCCGTTGGAAACCACCAGCCACCCAGCGGGAGAAAGGTTTTCAAGTTCCGAGAAGAGTCTGGAAAACTCTACCAGGGTCATTCTACCCAGTCCTATCATATTGCTGTGAGACTGCATTGACTGGACAGCAGTGACTGCAAAGGCATCCATAGTGAGAGGGCATGGTGTGCATGGGGGCCCCGCGTGGCCAGAGAGGAAAGTTGAGCGGTGGCAGGGAATTACCGGTGAGTCATGAAACTCTCCATTGTTTGGCCGACCTTTCCCTGAGTTCCTCCACGATGAAGGAGTGAGTGATCGGGATCACCTGATCTATGCCAACAGCTAGATTGGATGATTTAGGATCTACTAAAACATGCCATTTGGTTAATTGAGGAAGATTCTGGAGTCAGCTTGCTTCCTAAAGAAGGAAGTCCAATTTCTCTCTATCTCTCTCTGAAAAAACAAACCCAAAGATTTTTCTTTTGTGGTGGACGTATCTGACTTCTCGATTGCCACGAGACAAGAGTGAGACTCGCTCCATGCTCCCTCCTTTGTTACCTAGTCTGACACCAACCTCCGGCCATGCCTCTACATCCATGTAGATAAATCTTTGCGATGCTCATGGAACTCAGACAGTGCACACAATGAGGAAGTCAGTAGGTCACCACAAGTCAGGATCAGCACACAGTCAGGATACACTCCTGGGTCTCTTCAGCCAGCATCACGTCTCTCTCTCCAGGTCTCAGTCTCTCGGCCACGTGGGCCCTTGTCCTGAGTCTCTTAGCCCTAAAATTCCTTGGTCCGTGCCTTCATGAGCCAGAAGCCAGCTTAGCTGTCTCTCTGTCTTACAATTCTGTAGTCTCAGGCCAGATGAGGAGAAAGCACCCTCCAGTCTTGATGCTGCTCCATGCCACTGCCTCTCATTGCCTCTGGTCGGCTCAGCCTCCGTCATACCAGACAGATGCTGGACAGACTTCCAAGATCCTCCAGTTCCACTCTCTGCTGCTACTACCAAGAGGGCTCGTCCATACAGCGGGGAAGGTCATAAAAAAACTTGACAACCCCCCTCTCTCAATAGTGTTCCACATGCCCTAGGTGCAGAGTACCACCCAAGGATTCGGAGAGCGTTAGAAAGACTTGGGCAGAAGAGCCAAACTAAGAAGTTCTACTCCACTACATTATGTTTTCTTTTCCTTACTTTTCCTTATTTCTTCATTTTCCTCCCCCCCAACTTTTCTTTTTTGGTCCATTTTACAAAGCTTTACAATGTCAGCAGCCTTTGGACAGGGAGGTCCAGCAATGGTTTGGGGGCAGGGATCCTCAAACTATGACCCTCGGGCCACATGTGGCCCACCGAGGATATTTATCCGGCACGCTGTGTGTTTTTGCAGCTGCTGCTCGGCCCCCAGTGAATTTGTTCATAGATTTTTTTTTTTTACCTATAGTCTGGCTCTCCAGTGGTCGGAGGGACAGTGAACTGGTTGGCTGTTTAAAAAGTTTGAGGGACCACAGCGGACACCCAGGACTCCAAGATGGCGTGTCCCGTGTCCTTGAAGGAGAAGCGCTTCCTGGACGTCAAGCTCTCGGAGCTGCCCAGCTGGGTTGGGTGCTCATGTGGGACTTCACCCCGACGGGCATCTCCGGCACCTTTTGGAGAGGTCATAATCGATATTATAACAAGTACATCAACGTGAGGAAGGGCAGCGTCGCCAGCATGTCCATGGTGTTGGCTGTCTACGTGCTGTTCAGCTACTGTGTCTCCTACAAGAAGCTCAAACATGAGCGGTTACGGAAGTACCACTGAGAAAGCTGCGGTCAGAGTGCTACCTGCTTGCCTGGCCACTTCCCATTCCCTCTCCCCGCTTTGAGAATGTGCCCAATAAAAGATGACAAGTAAAAAAAAAAAGTTTGAGGGACCACAAGATGTAGTTATCAGGCTTCAAGAACTGAAAATCATAACATTGCGTGTTCACCTTCCTGATATGATTGCTGATGACAAATGGGTGCATAAGCAAATGTGGTGAAGAAAGTTGATGGTGCCCAGTTATCAAAAGATGTAGCATCTGGGGTCTTACAGGCTTGAAAGTAAACAAGCGGCCATGCAGCTAAGAAGTAACAAAGCCCACATGGAAGAAGCACACCAGCCTGTGTGACCACGAGGTGTCGAAGAGATCTGGTGTCAGGCATCAAAGAACTACAGTTACATCATTGTAAATGAGGGGGATACAGATTTGGAACTCTGTACTGTGAAGGATTCCAAATAGGTGAAGCCACATCCCCTTACAGAGAGATTATAGGGAGTAGATGAGCTAGTCAAGGTGCAGTGTAGTAACGATGAAAAATGCAACTTTCCTCTAGTTCTCAAATGCTTCCTCCCACCATCATCCCAATCCTACCTGACAGTCCAGCTAGACCAGGGGATGTACACACTGGAGTTGGAAACATGGGGAATTTAGGATAGATTATCCCCTTAGGACTGGTTGTGGGAGTGGTGATACCAGGAGGGTGGAGGGATGGTGGAGTGGAAAGGGGGAACCAATTTCAGGGATCTACATGTAATCTTCTCTCTGGGGTACAGACAGCAGAGAAGTGAGTGAAGGGACACAATGGACAGTGTGTGATATGTAATAACAATTTGTAAATTATTAAGGGTTTGTGGGGGAGGGGATGTGGGGAAGGAGGGGATATATGGGGAGCTGGTACTGGGTAGGGGGCTAAGTGGAGGGAGGTTGTTTTGAGAGTGATGATGACAAGTGTGCAAATGTGGTCTGCATACAATTGATGTATGTATTGATCATGATGGGAGTTGAGCCCCCAATAAAATAAAATGATTTATAAAAAAAGGAGGGGGAAAGAGAAGCTTACACCGAGGGCTCAAGGAAAAAATATTTGGAAATGAAGATGGCAGCATGTGTACAAATATGCTTGATACAAATGATGTATTGAATGTTATAAGAACTGTAAAAACCCCCAATAAGTCATTGGGAAAAATTTTGAGGACCCCTGATAGTTCAGTTCAGCATTGGACACTGTAAGAAACCCATGGGGTGATGGGAAGGCTGGCAGACGTTCTATAAGTCCAAACCCATCAACTGAGTCTAGTGCTTCCTCGAACACTTACTAGCTTAATGAACTTGAGCAAGCATCTTCCTTTCTCTGTGCCTCATCTTTGAATTTCTAACAGTAGAGCTTTCATGTATATAACACCCTTTTCACCTATAATAGAAATGTAATATTGTATATTATTATATCAGATGAAAAAGAAGATGATGAGTACTCTCAACTCATAAGGTTGTTTTAAGGAATAAGTGGGTTGATCTGCTTAGTCAAAATTCCGAGAACAGTGCCTCCTGGCTCATGGAGGGAAAGGTCAAGGGATTTTGTGGCTAAGAGATTTGGGACAAGGACCCAAGTGGCCAAGAGACTGAGAACTGTGACAAACCAAAGTCCTCTATTTCATCGGCAACAGTCTGAATTCGTGGCATGAACCAAGTAGAAGAGGAACTTGTATGGATTTCCTGGGGCTGCCATAATAAAGTGCCACAAACAGGTGGCTTTCAACGGCCGAGATGGATATTCTGGCAGTTGTGGGAGTTAGACTGATATCCTGGTGTAGGCGCCCCTGGTTCTTTGGGGAGGCTTTTGAGTCCCTGGCTCCCAGAAGCCTAACTCTAGTCACTGCCTTTGTCTCCAATAATCCTCATCCCTCTCTCTCCCTGTGGCCGAGTTTCCACTTTCTCTCTCTCATATTAAATCATTTTTTGGGGGGCTTATACAACTCTTAGCACAATCCATCCATATATCCATTGTATTCAAAGCACATTTATACCTTTGATGCTATCATCATCCTCAAAACATTTTCTTTCCACATAAGCCCCTGGAATCAGATCCTCTTTTCTACCCCTCTTCTGTGCTCTCCCCTCTCTCATGAACCCTTGACAATTTACAAAATATTTTAATTTTGTCTTGTCAAACACTGTTTGATGTCTCCCTTCACCCACTCCTCCCCAGGAAGGAGGTTATATGTAGATCCCTATAATCGGTTCCCCCTTTCTACTCCCCTCCCACTATCCTCCCGGTGTTGACACTGTCCCTACTGGTCCTAGAGGGACCATCTGTCCTGAATTCCCCATGTTTCCGGTTCCCATCTGTACCAGTGTACATCCTCTGGTGTAACTAGATTTATAAGGTAGAATTCAGATCATAATAGTGGGAGGAAGGAAGCATTTTAGAACTAGAGGAAAGATGCATATTTCATTGTTGCTACATTGTACCCTCATTGGCTCATCTCCTCCCCACAACCCTTCTATAAAGGGATCAAATCAGGGCCAAGGCTAATTCAGAAGGACTTTATCTTAATGCTGCAGAGATCTTGTTTCCAAATGAGGTCTCATCAATGCTTCTGGGTGGATATGACTTTACAAGGAGGTTGGAGCAAACTATTTAATCTAGAACAAGCCAACATAATGATTTCTGATGCCCTGGCTTGCTTGGCTACCTTTTGAAAATCAAAGAGACATTCTGATTGCTCTTCTTTTCCGGTAGACTTATACAAAGAGCACCTGGCCACATCTGAGGCACAGAAGCTCCAGGGCAGAGATTGGCATGTGAGCCATCTGTGGCTCTTTCAGTGTGAACGTGGGGTTCTGGAGTATTGAAAACATTTGAAGGTTACTATTTCAGATCACGGTGATTTCATTTGTTAGGGAAAACATATTTAAAGCTCTTGAGTGATTTTAAAGTTGTTAGGAGGGACGGGATTGGCTCTTCAGTCTCCAGGCCACTGGTTTGGCATTCGAAGCCTTGCTGTGCTCTCTGGTTGGGGTGGGAGTCAGGGCTTGCACTGTGGAGTGGGTGTTTTCTCTTGTGTTGGTACCTGTTACTTCCGGCTGATGCTCATATTTCTGTTTATGTGGATGGCCTGTCACTTCTACTTTCTGTGACTCAGAAAGTCCCATTCTATGTTTCATGGGGAGCCGACAGTCTGAGAGTATCCTTGTGACCCCTAGGGTTATCCATGGTTGACTATTAGGAGATAGTTTACCAGAACTTTCTTTGGAGGCACCTCTGGGCAGACTCTAATCTCTAACTTTTGTTCAGCAGTCTGGTGCATTAACGCTGAGTAGGCCCCAGGGACTCCTCAAAGTTGGCTCTAACTAGAATTTAGAGTGTAAAGCTCTGTACTCCCGTCTCAGTAACAAAGAGACTGCCCCTGAATGTGCTGCCAGTTTGTGCTGGGGAGTTGATTCTGACTCGTAAGAATTGCAGGTAGCGTGGTAGATCTGCCCCACAGGGCTTCCTAGGCTGTGATCTCTATGGGAGCAGATCACTGAATCCCTTCACTTGTGGGTTTCTTTCCGTTAGCCCTCGAGCACAGAGTCATTGCCCCTTTCATTTGAAGACACTGAAGACCAAACCCACTGCCGTGGAGTACACTGTGACTCGCAGAGAAGCCCTAGAGGTTAATGTACAGAGAAGAACGGCCTCTGTTTCTGAGACCATAACTCTTTGTGGGAGTGGAAAACCTCCTTTTTCAGGTCAGCTGGTGGTTCCGAACGGCTGACTTTGAGGTTAGCAGCCCAAGACTTTACACCACCAGGGATCCTTCCCTGGAACACAGCCTTGAACTAGATGGCTCAAGGTTTGCTCAAACTCACATTTGATGAGAAAGTTTAAAGGAGACATCAGTGTCACTGACGAGAAAGTTTACAGAGACACCAGCATAACTGAATGGAGATAATCCATTCTGAGAATCAGTTATGATTTCCAATCCTCCCAAGCAAGGCAAAGCTGGTCCCCTCTGAGCCGTGTAGTGGGCAGAGCGCTGCCCTTTCTGTTCTGAGCAACTCTCCTCCTTGCTGGCTCTTCTTGTCTCCATGGAAGGTTCTTCTCTTTCCCCGAAGGCTCTCCTCACTCACCCCTGCACTCTGCACCCGCTCAAAGCAACATCTTGGAGTACACAACCTTCACGGACTAATTTCTCTAGAGAGTTTTGTTTCCTTCTCTTATAACTGACAGCAGGAGGGCAGGTGCATGGTGATGTGGTAGCTCCATCAGTCCATCGGTCTGTTTCTCTGTCCTCCTCTCTCTAGCCCAAGCCCTGGGTTTCCCTTTTCTTTTTCTCAGGGCCTCTCATCTCTGTCTCAGCATGAGACTTTTTTTCTGCTTTTCAGATTTCCCCTTGGGCGTTGGCCCTGTAGCTGACTTGTGAAGTGTTACTGTATTTACTTAGCCTGATTATATGTTGAGCTCACGTGGTAATGGAATGTCGCTCTTATGGTAGAGAGCCTGTGGATTCCTGAGTACATTAACCTCTGACCCCTTCCCGGCTAAGATTCAACAAAAAGTAGTTGAAAGTTTAACTCACAGAAGGAAAATCAACTGTGCAACTGCAGATTCTGCGGGGCATGAAAAAGAAAATTCAAATACCGGCCCAGTGATAGCCTGAGATTGTTGTTTGTTGGTGTGGTGTTTTTTTTTTCTGAGAAGAGGGTCAATAGGGTGTTTTTCTTGGGCACACTTTTGCCATGAATACTAGTTTTGCAGGTCGAGGTTTAGCGCTACATGAAAGTCATTGTGACCAGGTCTGAATCCAACATAGAAGCTAATACCCAAAAGGCAGGATTAGTGAGGCCTTCATGCCTGACAGGGAAGAGGCCATGAAGCACTTACTGATGAAGATCAAAGACGACTGTCTGGAGAGGGGTTCCACCTCCCTTTCAAGAACACCCAAGCTCCGCAGCTGGACCAGTGAGCAGCGTTGTACGTGGAGCAAGTGCTGAAGTTGCTCAGGATTTCATTTTACTTGGACGTACCATCAATATTCACAGAAATAGCATGCATGAAATCAAACCATGGGTGGCGTTGGGTAAATCTGCTGCAAAGCATCCTATTTGAAGTGTTTCAGAACAAAGAAGCCACTGGAGGATGAAGGTGTTCCCACCCCAGGCCAGGAAAAGCTGAATCAGAAAGCCCATAGAGTCGATCCACCTGAACCCTGGTGTTGCTGATGAAGATTGAACACACCCTGGAGGCCAGAATACGGAACACCTCTCTCTTGGAAGAAGTACATCCAGAATGCTCCGTAGGCGTGAGGTTGACGAGCCTTCATCTCACGAACTTGGGGTGTGTCATCAGGAGAGAACGGTCCCTGGAGAAGGACGCCGTGCTTGGTACCATTGAGGGTCAGGGAAAAGAGGAAGACTCTTAGTGAGTGAATTGGAAAGGTGATTCAAGGGTGGACGACGTCGTAGTGACACCTGTGATACTGGAGCAGAGCTGGCCAGTGTTCTCTTCTGTGATCTGGAAGGGTCCTTTGCGTCAGCGTCAACTCGACTATCCCTAAAAGCGGCTTCTTCTCAGAAATTGTTGCTTTGAGATTTCAATTTTTTGAGCCCTAGGTTTCAGCTCCCCCCTTCTTCCTCCCCACCTTCATAGCCCCCAAGAGATTGTACATTGTTATTATTTCATCTTTCACACCAACCGCTGTCTCTTTCTCCCCATGTTTTCTGTTGTTCTTCCCCCTGTAGAGGGTGGTATGATTATGCATCGATCATTGTGATGGGTTTCCCCTTTCTTGCTTCCTCTCTCCCTCTCCCCCCTATCAAAAATTTTTCCCCTTTCAAGATCATTTTATCAGAGGCTTGTACAACTCTTATCACAATCAAGATTTCATTTTTTATGAGTCTCTAGAATTTTGGAATTCAGTTGTCAATTATTGCTGTTTTCTTATTAAGATTTTTGTTTTGAGATTATTGCATTATCATGAGCAGTTATACTAAGGCTCATTTAGGACCCTTAACCCAATTAATAATCTCATAGTGCTCTACATACTATAGGTATATCCAGTATATAATGATGGAAAGATGGATGGATAAAATAACTACCATTGTGCTTTGGGATCAGAGAGTATTTTTCCCTGTTGTCCAATACAGCCAAGATGGGTCAGAACCGATATGATAGAACCTACCAGCACCCACCCTGAGACTGTGATCCCTAACCAGGCCTGTCTGAACTTCTGGTTGTGGGGGTCTCCACTGTGTTGTTTAACCTTCCTCCCTAATGCTCCATGCAGGGGCAATCTGAGGTCCTCGATTGTCCAGTCCAGGGGAAATTGGCAAGGAACCAAGACCGGAAGCATCTTATGAGTTCCAGGCTGTGGAAGGCAGACATTCAGCTTGGATGCCCTTGTATTTGTGCGGGAGGTTGTGTCAGGCCCGTTACCACCAGCTGGGGCCCCAGCTTCCTCCTTTACCTCTGCCTTTGGGCTACTTCTCTACTCAAGGGTCCTGACCCTGTTATCTCGCTGGGGGAGAGCTTAGATGCCAGGTCTCCCAGTCCAGAGGAACAGATTCTGAGACAATCAAAGAGAGGTGGAAGTGTAGTGCCAGTGGTCACCATGGCCCTGAATCTGATGGGAAAGAAGAGGTCTCAACCTATTTTTTATTGTCTGATGGACACGGCTGTCGGAATTATGTAGTCTTTGAGTAAAAGTTATACATATATGTATCCTTGGGTTGTTTTGTATTTAAGAGAAAGTCTCAGTTTTATAAATTCAGGTAGGAAGAATTTGCTAAGCTTGTACTTACATAATGACCATCTTTACAGAACAACCACACCCTTGCTCAGACACTGGGAAACCCAGCAGAAATTCAATCTAGGAACATGAATTGATGCATGATGCTTATGAAGCAGTAGACAAGTAGATTGGCCTGAAAAACTGTGCTTTCTCTCAGTACAGCAGTAGAGGAGTCAGTATTGTTTTTCTTATTTGGAATAAAAGGGGGGAAAACACCATCAAATTGAAATAAATTGTTGTGTATTTTGTAATTCAGGGGTAAACTAATATTCAAATGTCTTAGTTTATACGGTGCAGAATTTAACTAAATCTTTCATTCAGTATACTTGGATTTTCACTTCACTATTTCAAGTCAGAAGCAAGTGCTGAATCAACCCTTCTACGCTGTGATAATACAACTCTTTCACTTTGAGGTACGATGGAGTATGTTAGTCTAGGTAGACTAGAGAAACAAATCCATAGAAACTCATATGTGTATAACAGAGAGTTTTATATAAAGGATAATTGTAAGAAAGCATACCAATGCAGTCCAGTCCAAGCCCATAATTCTAATATTATCCCATGTATCTGACAGCAATCTCTAATGTCTTCTTCAGACTCATGAAACACATGCAATGATGCTGAATGCAGGATGATCACAAGCCAGTGGGTGCAAAGTCTTTGGATGTATCGGTGTTGTAAGAATATCAGCACTGAAAGGGGCTCCCTGTAGCTTCTCCAGTTCCATGGGCATGGGGCCTGTCAGCATAGCGCCATGTGTCTTCTCCATCAAGAGTCTCCAAGGGAGTCAGCTGAGAGAGAGAGAGAGAGAGAGAGAGAGAGAGAGAGAGAGAGACTGTCACCTGCTCCAAGAAGGAAATCCAGGAATTCCCAGAATCCTCAGGAGAAGGCCATGCCCACACAGAGGCCTCATTGACTATGATTACACCCTTTCACTCTTAATCCCCAAGTGGACAAACAGTTCTATAGCTACAGCATGGAGGTAACATTTTCCCAGATAAGAATGAAAAATACGGATGAAAGAAATTTAACTGAAATGAAGCTGTTAGTGTGCTTTCTTAGGGCACTTTCTATCGAGGCTCAGAGCAGCTAAGTCCTCTCACATGAGTCAGTTCAGTGCTTACCCAGAATGTAAATGGTGCAGATATCAGAACATTATCCTTTTTCTTCTTACACTTGGCATTTAACAGTTAGTAACTGATCTAGGTGACACATTGATATCCTGCTTCTGAGACGTCAATACATAATTGTTTCTTTTAAAACATTTCTCTGTAAGGGCTCAGATCTTGGTGTAAGAGATGCTGCTGTTAAGTAACGTTAGATCAGCCGTCTAATAGAGCAAGCCCAGACTGGTCAGCCCACTGTTTCAGCCATCGTGTCGGTCATCTCATCGAAGGCCTTCCTCTTTTTCACTGACCCTCTACCAAGCAGGATGTCCTTCTCCAAGGACTGGTCTCTCCTGTCAATATGTTCAAAGCATGTGGGATGAAGTCTCATTATTCTTGCTTCTCAGGAGCCATTTGGCTGTACTTCTTCCAAGAAAGAGTTGTTCATTTTCTGATAATAGATAGGATATTTGATATCTTTCACCAAACCATAACTCAAATTTAATTTAAATGACAATAGTATCCAGCAATACCTGGTCAGCAGAGTATGACAAACTGACAGATGAATGGTGGCTACAAGAAATAGTTGTCCAAAACCAGAAAGTACTGCATGTATTTTTGTTTCAAAATAGAAAGCTGAGTATAGACAAGAGATAAAACCCATAATGTATGGAAACCAGGAAAGGGAATAGAGATCCCAAAAGGTTAGGGGCAGGTGGGGAGGGTGGGGAAAGAGAGGGGCACCGACTACTATGAATGACCCATAACCATATCCCTCCCATCCAAGGGGAAGAACAACAGAAACCAGAGGGGAATGGAGACAGCAGTGTGAGATTTGAAAATAATTAACAATCTATAATTGATCAAGGAGCCATGAGGGTTACGGGGTGGGGGCTTGGGAATGAGGAACTGGTCCCAAGGGCTCAATGGAAAGTAAATGTCTAGGAGAGAATTATGGAATATATGAACGAATATTTTGGATACAATTGATGTATGATTTGTGACAAGAGTTGTAAGAACCTATGGTAGTCATGTACTTGTGTGTCAATTTCATGACTCGGAGTTTAGGGTGGACTTTAGCCTGTCAATCTGGAGATGGCCAATGAGACCTCCGTGTGGGCATGACTTTCTTCTGAGAATTCTGGGAAGTCTCGTGGTATTTCACAATTAGAGGAGAGAGACTTGACTTAGTCTCTTGGATTTGGTCTATCGACAAGACAAGATGGTGGCATGCTGATAGATCCTGATTCCTGGAACCTGGAGGAGCTGGAGGAGAAGCCACATGAGCTTGCCCCGATGGAACCAGACCTCTGGGGCCAGGGAAGCCACAGAGAGACCCCTGCCAGTGCTGAGATGCTTTTAGATTGTCCTGGAGCCTTTGCACATGCTTCATGAGTTGGAAGGAGACTTTATAGACTGGTATTGGACATATGGACTAATATCAGACTTATGACTTTAGACTGGACTGGATTGAGATGTTTTCTACATGTTCCATTCCTCTTGTATATAAACCTTTCCCTTACATCCATGTGTGTGTGTGGCAGTCATGTGCTTATGTTAATTTCATGATTGAGACATAGGGGTGGAGTCTAACTTGTTAATCTGGAGATAGCCATTGAGTAGCCAATGAGACCTCCGTGTGGGCTTGGCTTTCTCCTGAGACTTCTGGGAAATCTCGCGATATTTCCCTCATGGAGATGAGAAGCTATCCCCCCAGTTGTTGGGAGTCAGTCTCAGAGACAATGAACTACAGACAAGATAAGATCCCAGGAGCTGGAGGAGAAGCCACACGACCTTACCCTGATGGAACCAGACCTATGAAGCTGGAGAAGCCACATGGTGACCCCTGCCAGTGATGAGTTGCTTCTATCACAACGGGATGCTCTCAATGGACCCGGAGACCTGGAAGCGAGGAGCCATGGAGAGACCCCTGCCAGCGCCAGGATTCTGCATCCACTGACCTGTGACTTCGTGAGTCAGAAGGAGACTTTATAGACTGATATTGGGCATATGGGCTAATATCGGACTAATGAGTTCTGGCTGGACTAGGTTCAGATGCTTTCATAATGTTCCATTCCTTTTGTATATAAACCATTCCCTTATATCCATATGTGTGTCTATAGACTTGTTTCTCTAGTCTACCGGGACTAACGCAACGTGTTTATGAATTTGCTTCTCTGGTCTACCCAGACTGACACAGAGTCCCAATAAAATGAGTTTTAAAAAACAGGAAGCTGAATTTAAGCCTTCCCAAAGCATCTACTTTCTAAAAGAATCCAGACAGCTAGCTCTATTCCTTTGATTTATGAGGGCTTTTCCTGTGGAAACTTTTAAGGCCTAGAGTGCTTCTGGGGACAGGGTTAGGGAGAGTGCTGAAGCACCCAGAGGGGGTACTGAATTCAAGGGCTTCTCTGTTTCTCCTAGTCTAGCGTTGACTCACATGGTTGGATGGGGACCCTGGCTATATTAATGGAAACCACTAGGCTAATTGCGCAATATAAATGAAGAAGTTGAAACTAAACTGTGTACTGACAAGGGAAATAGAATAATCCTCAGACTAATTTGGCCCAACCTGCTGTTACAGCCTAACAGAATGATAGTGAGCTCTTCTCATGGGAATAACAACTGGATGGGAGAAGTGGCATATTGAACAAAGTAGCGTTCTGTGACCAGAAAGAAGCGTGGAGCAGTTCATGCGAGGAAGGCAAGATTTTGACAAGATACGGGGGAGAAAGTTTGTGAAAAATCACATTTCATCACAACAGAGTTCCTTTTAAACAGTTTCATCACAACTCACACAATCTACATAATTTCCCAAGTAAGATTCTAGAAAGATGTTTTAGTGTTCATAACCCATTGAGTGTGGTAACAGGGAGCTCTAAATGCCCACTTTAACTGCAGTCTTTTCATACAGGACAAAGGATTTCCTATACTTCTCTGAAAGGACATGGAGGTGGTGAACTCTGATGTCAACAGATGCCAGGATGAAAATGTAGGGGTGGAGGCCAATCTATTAGTCAGGTCATGCCTCCTTGGGTGTGTGGCCTTTTAACACATTGCGGATGGATCCCGAGTTTATCCAGTTTTCAATGTGTTAACTTGCAGATGGCTCCACTACTTCCCCACCCCTTTGCATTGATTTGGGTTGCTTGATTTTTAACTTCTTGATTTTAAAATATCTGGTCTTTAATGTGTTAATAGGAGCGACAGCAAGAACCTCTTTCTCTCTCTCTCTTGCCCTTAAAATTCTTCTTGCTTGGATTCTGTGACTGCCTCCAAGGGCAGCCCCATGTGGGCAGCCAATGCTGGGAGCCGTCGGTGGCCCACCGTGCTCCTGCCAACTTTAGATCCACACACCTCTGCACCCACCGGCCTGTGGGCTCCCTGCATCCCGCTTCACCTTTCTGTGTCATTGCCTCGCAGCCGCATGAGTCTGGAGAGGGGTACGGCTAACATCAGAGTTGGACTGAGTTGACTCATCTTGAGTTGGACTGAGTTAGGAGACCTTTTTGTTATGAAGTTAATTCTTGATATAAAGTTATTTCTTTTACATATATGGGTGCCACTGATCTTATTTCTCTGGATAACTTAGCCTAGGGACAGACATATCCTTATGTGTGTGTTTAATCTAATATATTCTGTTACTTTTGAGAAGTCCTAATGGTACACTTTGGATTCATTCTCCTCTATAGCCACCCACCTGTGGTCTTTCTGCTGATTTTGGGTTCAACAATCCCAATAGCATCAGGAGAGGCCTTCATCCAGCCTATTGACCCATAGACTTAGAACCTGCCTGGACTTGGACTTGCCAACTTGTCCTGCGTGAGCCATTTTCTTGATGTGTTTCTCTCTATACCTGAATGGGAGCCCTGGAGACATAGGGATTACACATTGAGCTACAATTCACAAGGTCAAGCGTTCTAAACCACCCGCCAACTCCTGGGGAGAAAGATGGGACTTTCTACTCCAGAAAAGAGTTACAGCTTCAGAAATCCACGGGGGCCATTCTACCTGCCCTTTAGGGTCACTATGACCGTGAGTCAACATCAACTCGATGGCAGTGAGTCTTGTTGTTGTTATATACACACATATATCTTTTGATTGCTGGGACCATCAGCTTTCTTCACCAGATTTGCTTATGCACCCACGTTGTTTTCATCGATCTTATCAGGAAGGTGAACATCATGAAATGCCAGATAAATAGAACAGAGTGTTTTTGCATTCAGGGAGTACTTGAGTAGAGATCCAATGTCCATCTGCTACCTTAATACTTAAACAATAAATATAAATACATAGATCTATTTCCCCATCTTGATATATAATTTACATATGTACATGACTTTATTTAGACCTCTATAAATGCCCTTTGCCTCCTAGTCTTTCCCTCTATTTCCTTTTACTTTCCTCTTGTCCCACTATTATGGTCGACCTTCATTTGGGTTTCAGTAATTCCTTTCAGTTACACTGCTTTTGATCAAGCTCTCCCAGCCCTCCTACACCCTCCTTCCCATCAATTTTGGATCACAGTTTTTCCCTTGTCCCTGAGTTTATTAACACCTACTTCCTTTTCTCCACCGCCTTCCTCTCATGTTGTCCAAGTTTGTTTTTCTGAATTTTTATCTCCCCAGTTGGAGAGCAACATTTTGCCAGATAATATTACTGGTAAATGTTTTTATAAGATCCCTTCAGCTCCTAACAGTGCTGTTCGTTCAGCTGACTCCTTGTAAAGTCTGGCTGTGTTGACTGAAGGTCTTTGCCTTGAAAGGCCAGGGTCCTGAGCAGCACGCAATCTGAAGGAAACCCTTCTAAGATGCTCTATCAAGCTTTTTTTAAATGTTGAAGAAAAGAGGGAGCAGCCAGGGGTCCTTTAAGGATTCGCCTATCTACTAGTCTTGGGATTATCACATAATCCTGACAAGTCTGGACAAGGGGCAGGCAGGGAGCTGAGGGGTCAGTGCTGAGGTTGGCCAGATGAAGGTCTGTGTTTATGTTTGCTGTGATGAAGGCTTATCCCAAAGGATTATTAAACGGATTCCTGTAGTTCATTCAGCCAACGGAAGGTATGAAGACTTGAGACTTCAGATCTAAATTGTATGTAGGTGTATGTGTTTAATGTCTCTAGAATGAAGAGAACTTTTGTTGGCTTTCATTTGCTTTTTTTTTTTTTAGTATTTTACCCACAGCAACAGGAAAGTGTTAGGTGACATTGAGGAGGAGCCTCCGCCCAGCTCCCTTCATTTTGGCATTCGTTGTTATCTGCTCTCTGAGATCATTGGAAAAGGCTTTGTTTTGTGGCTGAGTTCTTTTTTTCCTCTTTATAACATCATTAACGCTAGATGTGCAGTATTTCCTCAAATATGCGAGGGGAAGGGAGCGGTGACTTCCTAAAGGAAAGCATTTGTATTTTTAGATTGAAACAAGCTTTCACAAAGCTTTTCTCCCCCACCCCCCACCCCGTCGACACCACCATCCAATCAGCCAGACAGTAAAAGGAGAGTTCTGAACAACAGAGAATCAATGGATCTTTAACCATAGCTGGGGCGGCTTATTTTCATTCAGTGAAAAAGAGATGAATGATTTTACTTTAACAGATGACGAGACCAGGTTTGTGGAGTTGAGCATCTTGGCCAGCTCTATTTCTTCCGGCACTGTCTGGCTTTGGGGAGCCCTCTGTGTGCAGCGAGAGGCTCTGACTGGAGCGCTCAGGAAGGCACTGGGGGGATGGAGGGAGGGGAGAAGGGAGACATTCCCTCAGAGAACAGCTTGGCTATGATGACATCATCCTCATGGTCATGCTGTGCTTCAGCCTTTCCAAATGCCAAGATCATGTGGACAGTCTCCATCGCGTGCTCCACAAGGCTCCCACAGACCTGCCCCCACCACTCTTCTTTACCTCGCTCATCCTGAAGTCCATTTCACAGGACCCTACGTTTGTCTGTCACAGTGAAAGATAATGACTATGAATACTCCTGAAAATGATTAGAAAGGGATGCAGTTTATCCAGAACTGAAGAGAGGTGACCAGGGGACAATATCCATTTCCAAGCAAAATCTGAAACTGAAGGAAGAAGTAGCATGAAATTGCACTTCTCTCTCCCTTACTTCCTCCTTTATGTTCATGGAGAGCTCGCTCCCTGGCTGTCCTCATAGGCTATGAGTCAGGCTGCTAACTATAAGGGCACACCCCAAACCAGCTAGAGAATGGAAATTTTCTTTTCTAATTTTTAGTATGAAAACGTCTAGACATTCAGAAAAGTTAGAAGCATCACACACGAATTGCCCGCATTCGCATTATCTAGCAAGGTATAGAAAGCCCTGTATATATAGGAGGTGGGAATGGTAAGTTCGAGGCTGTTAACTTGGGGTTCAAGTCCACGCAGGAGTGCCGTGGAAGAAAGGCCTGGCCTCCTTCTTGCAGCCATTGACACGCTGACAGAACACAACTCTGCTGACATGCATGGGATAATGATGGCCGGTGGGGGGGGGGGGGCAATAGAACCGCAAATGTAATTGCTACCAGAGCTTGTGTGTATATATTCGCTTTTGTATTCTGAATCCTTAGAAAACAAATTGCAGGCATTCGTGATAGTTGACTTTTGCATACTTCAGCCTGCAGACAAAGATGAACTCTTACCTTGCTTTTTGATCTAGGATTAGCCCTCGCTGTGTTCTGACCCCTGTGTGATAAATATGCTTTTGGCTAAGCAGAGAAATCACTTGATGATACGCTCACTTTGGGGGGTATGTGATGTTCTCTCTTAAGTAGTTTGAACTGAAATGACTGAATGATGATGTCATTGGCAAGCAGGCATTTGCTTTCTTCACTGAAGAAAACCAGGATGTGAACGCTGGGAGCTACTTGAGATGGTCAAATAAATATCAGGAATGCTTTCTTTGATCTAGGCTGGGGCTTCTCAAATTTTGATGTGTCTATCAATCACCTGATGTCCTGAATAAAATGAAGATTTTAATTCAGGAAGTCTCAGGACTCTGGTGGTATAGTGGATTGTGTGTTGGGGTGTCAACCACAAAGTCAGCACTCTGAATCTTGCCCCCCTAAAGATCTATGGTCTTGGGAACCCAAAAGGTAGTTCTGCTTTGTCTTGTGAGGTAGCTGTAAGACAGACTCAACATGATGGCAGTGGGGTTGCCTGGTATTTTGCTTTTCTGACAAGTTCCCAGGTCAGGCTTATGCCATTGATCTCCAAGGGAGAACTCCTCCCCAAACTGGATGCCTCCCCCCCCACCCCCCACAAAGCTAAGTATTTGTATTTACAAAACAACCTCATCATTTGCAAAGTATGCTCCATTACACTTAATGCATTTATCAAATTTATGATTCCATTCTAGAAAATATTTTTCAAATTCATCACTTTGGGTGGCTGACAACATCTCCCTTGTTTTTTTCTTCGCCTCTGCTATGTCATTAAATCGCTGTCCTTTCATGTCCCTCTTCATTCGAGGAAACAAAAAGAAGTCACACGGAGTGAAGTCAGGTGAGTCAGGTGCATGGGGCAGGAGAGGGATGCTGTTTTTTGCCCACAACTGGCGCACTGAGATGACTGTGTGAGCAGGTGCATTGTCGTGATGGCAAAACCAGTCCCCCATCTGCCACAAATCAGGCCCTTTTTTGTCGCACACTGTTACCTAATCTTTTCAGAACCTCTAAACCAAAAGCTTGATTAACAATCTGATCTGCTAGAACAAACCCCAAAACATAAACAAAAGAGAAAACAAATGAGCATCATTTTGGGGGTAACCCCTCATATATGTTGAGTAGGAAGAATTTTAAACAAAGTTGTTTATTTCACTGTGCCTCAGTTTACTCCTCCACACAAAAGGAAGCGTCACAGGAGACGCTGACTTGAGGGTCCTCTGTACATGAAGAGTCTGCTGGGAAAGGTCAGGAAGGTACCTGCAGTCTTCTCTTCCAGTGTCAAGGACTTGTGCCTATGTCACAGGGTTGCATGAAGACCTGTCTTTCTAGAGAGACTGGCAAACCTTTTCTGGCCTCCAATGGCTCTTCCAAGCCTCAAGCCTTGTCCTGGAACCTCATCTGTGTACAGATGGACTTTCCCTTTGAGGAAGCACCTCCCCGGGCTCCCAGAGTTCCTCCTCTGAAGCTGCTTTCTCTAGTTTGGCCTATCTACCTCCACTGGCCAAAGTTTGTCTAAGACAGATGCAAGCTCAGGATACTGCTTTGAAGGGGCTAACAATACAATGTGGCAATAGGATCACAATGGCGCTCACATTCTCCCAGGACTGTAAATCAGAAAAGGCAAGCTCCTTTTTAGCTTTAATTCCAGTTGAAAATACTAGAAAGACTGGAATTCGCAGGAGTTGGATCAGTAATGGCAACTGAAAAAGTGGGTGCTTTTGGATGGCTGGGTCTGCTCCCTTTGTAGGCAGGTCCCGGTGGGTTACTGAGGGTACACTGGGATTGGCAGCGCTACCATATCAAGGGCTGGGGTCAAGGGGAGCATTTCTCTAACGTATGCCCGATGTGTAACCAAACCCAAATCAGTTAGAGCTGAGTTGTGTCCTACTCAAGGGGACCCCTGGTGTTTGAGAGCAGAACTGCTCCCCAAGAAGAGTTTTCAAAGGCTGGGTTTTCAGAAGTAAGTAGTCGGTCCTTTCTTTTAAGACCGTGCCTGAAAGGGTTTGAAGCACCAGCTGTCATTCTGAGACTCTAACTCTTTGGGAGAGTAAAAAGCTTCATCTTTCTCCCTCCCAGTGGCTGGTGGTTTTGGACAGCTGACCCTGTGGTTCAGCCTCCATCATACTACCACCAGGGGTCCTTCTTCATTTGTGTTAAGCCAAGAGGAAAATCATAGGAAAGGAGAAATGGAGCCTTTGAAAAGCAGTCCCTTTCCAAGGAGTTTGATTTTCAAACAGAAAGAGCCGTGTGTACCATGCCCAACTTTAAGGTGCTGGTCAAGTCTTGGACAGGAAAAGCTGGAGAAAGTCATGTAGACCATGGCCTTCCACAGAGAACACACGAAGCCCTGCTGTGGCCCAGCACTCACATCCCCATCTCTGGCACACGGTTCCAGCATCTTCAGGAACCCTGATCCTCTCTGCTGGATCCCCATGGCCGCTCTCTGCTCCAGAGTTCTCTGCATGCTGTGTCCTCCTCCTGATACCCTTTTGCTCACCCGCTGTAGTTATCCAGGGCTTCTGTAACAGCTGCCAGAGCTGGATGGATTTCTCAAACAAATGGACTTCCTTACGTTTGGGAGGCTAAATGTCCAAATTCCACACAGAGCTGGCTCTCTCTGTGGGCTCTGGGAGAAGGCCTGTGTCTCTTGGGTGCATTGCTGATCTTCATGAAGTGTAGCATCGACTATTGCTGCTTGCCCACTCTCCTTTTCTACCTCAAAAGATGTAGACTGAATGCTACCCTTCAACACCCCTCTCATTAATATAGCAACAACAGCAACAACAACAAAACCCAAATTGGATTATAACCATAGGTATAGGCGATAGGATTTACAGCTCAGAAGGAACCAATTCAATCCATAGCACTATCTTAACTTGCTTCCACAATCATCTGAGGAGATCGGAAATAACATGACTTGGGTCAAGTGCACGTTAGTCTTCCACGTGACCTATTTGATACATTTTTTTGAGTTCTTTTTCTACTACCACTTTCATGAACATCAATGAATCCTGGACAGCTTCAGCCTTTTCTCCATTTATCACGATATTATCAATTGATCCTGTTGTGAGGATCTTTGGTTCCTTTACGTTGTTTAATTAATCCCAAGGACTTTTTCCTTTGCCCTCTATCAGTAAGTAATTCAAATCCTCTTTGCACCCCCTACCCCCATGGTTAAATTGCCTCTAATGTGAGTTGTGTAATCAGGATCAGTTCCAGTGCTCCAAGTGCCATCGGTTTTGCTTCCTGAGAAAGCCCAGCCTAACACAGACACAGCTAGTAAACCACTGTCTCTGTGACAGCAACAGCAGATGTACATCAGAGGGAAAATATCACGTAAAGCAATTTTGTAAGTGCTTATGTCAGTTCATTATATTTTTTAGTAAACCTATTATTAACCCTTTTGTATATCAGTCCTCTGAAAGAGCGTAAGATCAATAGCCATTCAAAGGAAGTTTAGTCACAAAGTGGTAAAGAATTTTCACAGTCTCAACACACCGGCTCCTGCCCTACTGGGATCTGCTATGCTAGTCAGTTTTAGTTCAGAAACTAGAGCATTACCACTGAGCCACAATACCTCTCTTTATCTCACTTTTGTGTTCATTCCAAAGACAAGGCAGCCCAGGAGAATGTAGAAACTATCTAACAATATCAATAGCACATCAAATTAAAATTTTATTGAAGGTAATTCATAATTGATTTCAAAGGTATACCAATCAGGAGTATGCAGAAATTCAAGTTGGTTTCAGAAATACCCTAAGACCAAGGGGTTTTCATTTCTCACATCAGATGGACCTTGGCTGGTCATTTCAGACACATCATCCTCAGGTGATCAGACACGGGATTATTGTCAAACTGTGGTCTATACCTGGCTTTTTGGTTCAAGGGATCAAGTGTAGGAAAGAAGGGGCAAGAGAGGAACATGGGTTTGGCCACATCACTGCCCAGAAATCAGACCTTGGATTTTAGCAAAGTGCAAATGTGAGCAATAATTCAAAAAGAAACGAAAACTCCATGTGTAGCTTGAGGAGATCTGTCAGTGTCCTAAGGAGAAAATCATGTTTCCAAAAGTTTTAGCCAATATCCTCTTAGTTTGGAGCAAAGGTTGATCATTTTCACGTGACGCATTTGTTTCTCTTGGTCCTGGGAACAAGTTCCAGGCCCGTTGATGAGTCAAATCCCCACCCTCAATGCATCACATGCAACTCCTCATAGATTCCTAATCGCACCTTCGTCGTCACCCTTGTAGCTTTGCATGCCTGTCCCTCTCTCCAGGATACTTGCAGACAGTGTCTGATCTCCTTACACAATCCATTTTAAATGGAAGTCTGTCCTAACTTGCAGACAGAATTAATCATTTCTTTTTAGTCTCTTGAAGATCATAGTGACTATTTTGGAGCATCTAGAAAGGGCTAACCTTGATATATTTTCTTGAAGGACCCAGGGTTTATTAAGAAGGATGATATAGGGACATGAGAAGAAGTTTTAAGAAAATTTAAAACTGGTGAGCAAAAATGTCAGGAAAGTTGAGTTGAAGAATTTCTTTTTCTTTGTTACTTCATGTACCCGCTAATTCCTTGAGGTGGCATTACTGGCCTACAAGAGTTTTGCTGGGAAGCCTTCTTTTGTTCATCCTCCATCCCTCTGCTTGCCCCTTCAGATTTCTTTCTACTCCCAAGGCTTAAAAACATTGAAGAAAGGCACTGTTTGGGTCCCTCTAGGATGCCCATACTGCTGTTTTGATATGGTGTAAATGGAAGAGTGCAGAGTTCTTTGGGGGAAGGATTAGAGAGGGGGGGGGACACTATCTTCCAAAGTGTATAGACCTAGATGGAGGATAGGCCAAGAGAGAGTAGCTTCACATCTTGGTATTTTTCTTACTGTGCTGTTAAAGACCTCTTTAAAGTGTTCAAATGCAAAGACATCACTTTGAAGACTAGGCTGTACAAGACCCAAGCCAGAGTGTTTGTAATGGCCTCCTAGGTATGCAAAGGCTGGCAATGCTGTAGGAAGAGTGAGAAGAATGGAAGCCTTTGAATGATGGTGTTGGCAAAGAATCTTAGCAATACCATGAACTGCCAGCAGAGCCACAGACCTGTATTGGAGGAATGACAGCCAGAATGCTCCTTAATTGAGGATGAAAAAGAGGACTACCCTGAATAAGATGGATTGACCGCAACAACGGCTCAAACACAACAATGGTCAGGAGGGTGCAGGACTGGCCAGTGTTTTGATTTCTCGTACCCAGGGTTGCTGTGAACCAGAACTGGTTCATAACAACAGCCCTACTCTGTCTGAACTTCTCCCTGTAGTGACAAGAATTAAAGACATTTCTTGCGTAATTTCTATTACAAGTAACAATACCGTTTATTTGCTTTTATTTTATTTTGTCTTTGTGTGTGTCTTCATGCGTGTGTCTTCACCAAAGAAACAACTCTTTAAAATAAGACAAAGCAGGACAAAGAGTGCTAAACCCTTTATTGATCCTTCCCAACTCTATTCACCGGCAACGTTGGCTTCTGTTTTTACTGTGAATAGTTTTTAAGGTAATATACCCATCAAGACCTTGGCAGGAAGCAGATGGCACACTCAAAAGGGATGATTAAAGAGACTTTTACAGATACTGCTTACAAAGACTTAGGTAGGGTTACAAGGAAATAACACGGGTTCCTGAAGGATCCAGTGGCGAGGAGCAGCAATGACTCTTTAACCACGCCAAGGTCTAAGTGGGCGAGGGAAGGGCTTGCTCATGCATCCAGCAAGACCTGCTGCTGTAAGAGAAGGCCTTGGGTAGAGCAGCAATACCAGTTACCATGAAGTCTCATGACCACCCAGATTCCTGGCAACACATATGTGTCAGAATAGAACTGGCTACCACACGATTTTCTATGCTGAGTTTTCCAAAGTGGTGACTCTACCAGTCATTATCTCATGTAGGAGAGCTGCTTCCAGACCTACCAAAAAGGACTGGGAGCCTATTTCTCTACTTGGTTGGGTATTTTGTGTGTGTGTGTGAAAGCATGCAACAATTCAATAATTGCTACCAGTATAATTCAGTGACATTAGGTTATGGTCTTCAAATTGTGCTACTGTTCTTGCTATCCTTTTCCATATTATTTCACCATCATTAATACAAACTCATTACCCTCTAAGCTTCTCATCTAACCTTTCAAGTTGCTCTTGCCAACTTTATCACATACAATTGTATTAGCACCTCTCTCCTGAGTACATGGCTCAACCATAATGACAATCGTGAGGTGATGCAGGCCCAGGCAGTGCCTTGTTCTATTGTGGGCAGGGCTGGAGCAGACTCTACAGCACCCAGCGATGATAGGTGTAAGGAAGGCGACAGTTCTCGGCGAGAGCCTTAAGTCGGTTCACAGATTTAGCTCCCCCAGAATTCTTTCTGAGCATTCACTAAAAAGAAAAACTCACTGGCCGCAAGTTGATGCCGACTCATAGTCACCCTGAGGGCAGGCTTCCCCTGTGGCACCCTGGTGGTTTCACACTTCGATCTTGCAGATTGCAGCACAACACATTATGACCACACCGCCAGGGCTCCTTTGACTAACCATGTAAAAACTTTTGCAGTTAGGGAAAGTATATTTACTACTTCTGTGGTCAGCCTAGGGAGGGCAGAGGTTTTTCAGTAGTGTATTGTTTTAGGGGAATAAAGAGACCTAAAATAAAAACATATATATTTAATAGAGACCCTTTATTTAGCCTTATGGAGCCGTGGTGGTGTGGTTAAGCTCTAGGCTGTGATCCATAAGGTCCAAAGTTCAAAACCACGAGCAGTTCCCCAGGAGACACAGTAAGCTTTCTCCCGTAAACAGTACCAGTCCTGGAAACCCAGTGGGGTCATCATGAGTCAGCACGGACTCCACAGCAGTGAGAAACAAGAAAAAGACAGCTTACAGAGATGGGAAACCACCAACACACGGCCATTTTAGTGTCCAAAAGATTCACAGTGCTCGTTATACAGAGCTGGGCCAGGAGGAAGGGGTCGACAGTGGAGGGGTTTTCTGGCACTAAAGAAAGGTGGAAGTACAGTCCCCCTGACCTCCCACCACAGAGGCAGGTGAAGGACAGACGAGACATGTTTCTTATCATGGAAGAGTGAGAGATGGTAAAAAGGTGACAGGGAAGGAAAGCAAGGATAGTCATATTGCCCCCATAACCATAATGTTTGTTTTGAGGCCTGGTGACCAGGGCACAGCATGAATTCTGGGGTGCAGGGGTGCATGTGCCTGGAACAAAAAGGCATGCTACGAAAAGCCAGCCAATAGCAGATGACCCACCCGAGAGTCAGCCAAGGGTGGAAAGTTTGCCATGAGTCAATTTATGAAGCCCTCAGAGTAGCTTGGGGCCCTTTAGTGTTTCATATCAAAAACCAAGTCAAACTCCCTGCCATGGACTCATTTCTGACTCAAGGCAACCCCCATGAAGACAGAAGAACTACCCACATAGGCTTCAGAGACTGTAACTCTTTAGGGGAGTAGAAAGCCCCTTCTTCCTTCTTTGGGGCAGCTGGCGGTTTCAAATTACTGACTCTGCAGTTAGCAGTCCAGCTCAGAAGCACGATGCCACCAGGGTTCCTTGTTTCATCTCAAAGCACCTCCTTAATACACTCGCTCATTCTGTTCAAACCTTTGCTCTGACCCTCGTGAGAAAGCTGTCCCTCTTTGGAATTCTTTCTGGTGAGTGGAACAAAAACAGAGAGAGAGAGAGAGAGAGAGAGAAGATTGTAGAAACCTTCAGACTCCTCCCCAGTAACAATGGTCACAAGGTCAAATTTTAAAGCATGGAAAACACAGGAAAACTGTCACAAAACCAAGCTTGGGAGCTGATCAATTCACCACAACCATAGACATTCCTATAGAAGAGGTAAAGGGACCATGGTTGGGATCCATACATTATTGCCTATTAAAAAGCCCTATGATATTTGCTTCATGTCCAACTCAGTCCAACTACCGCACCCAGCAAGTTTCTGAGGCCAGGACTGCCTCTCCTTGGGCTGGCCAGAGGAGTTGCAGCAAACACACTCTGCTGGAGGGCAAAGTTTTTCCCATTGTCCATCTACTCTCAGAAAGAACTCTGGTGGAGTCTGATCTAGACTCCCCACTGTAAACCTTCTGCAAACCTCGTGCTCAGAATCTAAGCTCAAATGCAGCATGTATCCCAACCCTCTGAAGTCCCTCTCTGACTTCTGTAGTCCACCTGCAACTGCGATGCCTGGCTCTCCACCTCTTTGGGAGTATGTGACAGCGCTCTTTGTTTTCTACGTTGTGTTGAAGTAAACATGTGGCTGTGATCCTTTGGGTGCCATGTGGTCTCCTGCTGATGATTTCCTTCATCTGGATGGTTCGTTTTGCCTGTCTTCATCTTGCCTTCATCCTGTTTAAGATGTAACAAGGAGTCCTTGTACAGTCTATTTGAGTTGGGGGCTTTTTCTCCACTCATACATACCCCAGCCAAATTCATTACTATTGAGTACATTCTGGCCCTGCCGGCCACACAGAATGTCTCCGTAGCATTTCCCAGGCTGTAAGCGTTTACGGAAGCAAATCGTCACTTCTTTCTCCCATTGAGCAGGGGTAGTTCCTTTGTGGGGAAGTTCTATCCATGTCACTTTAACTTCCACCAAAGGATGGTGTGGAACCAATGAGTCCAAGAGGCCATGAAATAGCAGAGGGGTGTCGTGGAGACCATGAGGCTGTGAGTCAGAACAGTACATGGGCCTGTGAGACAGAGACCAAGGGATGACCTGGTTGAGAGGCTGAGGGCTAGAAAGAGACTTGTCTGCTACTTGAGCAGAGGTGTTGTTGATACGTTGCTACAGACCAGCGGTTCTCAACCTGTGGGTCGTGACCCCTTTAGTGGTCGAACAACCCTTTCAGAAGGGTTGCATAACAGTAGCACAGTTACAGTTATGAAATAGCAACAAAAATAATTTTATGGTTGGGGATGGGGGGTGGATGACCAGTCTCCACAACATGAGGGACTGTATTAAAAGATGGCGGCATTAGGCAGGTTGAGAACCACTGCTAGAGACCAAAGACTGGATCCTGATTGCTGATAGCCGATGACAATCAGCCTCTTGGGTTGAGAGCCACAAAGATGAGACTGAGGTGGAATCAGGAGGATAGAACCAGTCAGTAATGCAGATGGCCAGCAAGACAAGGCTGAAGCAGTTCATTGCAGTGGACTGAAAGTTGGGAGGTTCGGACCTACTCCATAGCTTCGTGGAGGAAAGACTGACAACTTTCTTCTGTGAAGACTGTGGCTTCAGAACCCCTGTGTGGACGTTCTATTCCATCACACGGGATCCCTGTGAGTCAAAGTAGACTCCAAGGCACCTGTGAACAACAGCTTACTTCCGACAGCCCCCGTCTTCTGATGGAGTCTTTCCACCATGTTTGCATGCACAGATCGCCCTGGTTCTCCTTTTAGGGATGAGGCAGCCTGTCTGTTCTGTCAGGATAATCTCTAAGGAAAGGATTGCCAGAAAGTCTGGCTGCATGCATGAAAAAACCTGGAGAACACGTGTTTCCTACAAATGGTTAACTTTTTAGCAGTCACAGAAGGGCAGATCTGGGCAGCAGACATTGCCTTCAGGCATGTGTAATGTTTATCTTCTGACTCACTGAATTCAGGTGGTAATCACTTAGGTACTTGATCCACCTGGCAGAGATCTCTGGAAGAGCTGTTAGCTCATAATTAATGCACAGTACAGCAGAGAGTCATTCCCCTTTTCTGGGAATTGTCCTAGGGGAAAATAAAAACACCCTCTTTCAAACCTAGTCTATAGAGACTCCTTTGCAAAGTCAAAGACATGAAGGGGACCATCGACTTAAGGCCAAGATGAATGAAGTCTGTAGTAGAGCATAAAATCCGAGGAAGGCTAGAGTTGACCACGAGAACCCTAAATTAATTTTTCAGCCTCCCATGAATTCTTTCTAACCATTGATTGGCAAAGTGAAAAGTTTTGTCCACAGACAGAGTGTGTTTGAAAGCAGATTGCTACCACTCACTCAGCCAGCCCAGGTTGAAACAGCCTAGCCCTTCTCGGCTTGCCTGGGTGTGCCTTTGATGGAATTTGAGGTACTGGGGTTGCATCAGACAGTGCTGCAAGTCCTCCTTACTGTCAGCAAGAAAAGTTGTGCCATCTGCATTTCCCAGGTTGCTAATGAGCCTTCTTTCAAGTCTGCTTATTCGCTCAGTGTACAATCTGAATAACCATGGCACACATTCCTGATCTTAAACCAGGCAACAGTCCTAGACGTTCCCACAACTGTCTCTTCATCCATGCACAGGTTACACACAAGCACGATGAACTAGTCTAGAATTTCCATTTTTCTCAAGGCTACCAGAGTTTGTTATGAGACACACAGTCAAATGCCTTGGTATAGTCAATAAAATACAAGTGAACACCACTCTGGTATTCTCTGCTTTCAGCCAAGATCCCTCAGATATCATCCATAATATCCCTTGCAGACTTCCTCGTTAATGGCTCAAAGGAATTCCATGGAGGCTTAATCTAATGTAAAGAAAACCCAAATCTCCACAACTTGACCAATAGGTAACATCATGATAAATGGAGAAAAGATCGAAGCTGTCAAGAATTTTGTCTTTCTTAGATCCACAATCATTACACTTGGAAGCGGCAGGGAAGAGATCAAAAGATGAGTTGCATTGGGTGAATCTGCTGCACAAGATCTCTTTAGAGCATTAACAAGCAGGGAAGCTACTTTGAGGATGAAGTTGCACCTGACCCATACCATGGTATTTTCAATTGCCTCTTATGCATGCAAAAGTTGGACATTGAATAAAGATGGATTTAACTGATGCATTTAAACTGTGGTGCTGGAGAAGAGAATTGCATGCTTCATAGACTACTAACAGGGCAAACTGATCAATCTTGGAAGAAGTCTACCGGGCTCCTTAGAGGCAACGATATAGCGAGACTTCATCTTACATACATTGGACATGTTGTCTGGAGGTACCAGTTCCGAGAAAAGGACATCATGTTTGGTAGATGTGCAGTGCAAAAGAGGAACATCTTTAACTGGACATTCCCTCAAGAAGGATCTTGGGGAGGGAACAAGACAGTCAGGGTGCAGGGTAGCAACGATGAAACATACAATGTTCCTCTAGTTCTTAAGTGCTTTCTCACCCTCCAACTATCATGATCTCAATTCTGTCCTACACTTCCAACTGGACAGGAGGATGTACACTGGTACAGAAAAGAACTGGAAACACAGGGATCCCAAGACAGGAGAACCCTTCCGGACCAGAGTTGAGAAGGGCAATAATGGAAGGTTGGAGGGAAGGTGGAGTAGAAAGGGAGAACAGATAAACTCCTTTCTGGGGGATGGATAGGGGAGGAGTGGGTGAAGTGAGATGTTAGATAGTGTAAGATATGACAAAATAATAACTTATAAACTATCAAGGGTTCATGGGGGGAACAGAGAGGAAGGGGAAAATTAGGAGGGGATAACAGGGGGTCAAGTAGAAAGCAAGTGTTTTAAGAATGATGAGGGAAACAAATATATATACAAAAGTGCTTGACACAGAGGATGGATGTGTGGATTGTGATAAGAGTTGTATGAGCCCCCAATAAAATGATTTAATTTTGACACAGTGGGCGCAGCAATGAGCTCACGCTTCAGAAAAATTGTGAAGATGATGGACACAGGACCAGGCAATATTTCATTTTGTTAAGCATCGGTTTGCTATAGGTCAGAACAGACTTGAGGGCACCTAACAACAACAATAGCCTCTTAATTATGTTTGAGCTGGGGCCTCTTTGCCTGATGGTGTAGTGGATTACACTTTAAGCTGCTAAACAGAAGGTCAGCAGTTCTAATTCATCAGTTCCTTTGTGGGAGAAAGATGAGGCTTTCACTCATGTAAATATTTACAGTCTCTTGGGAACCCATGGGGACAGTTCTACCTATCATATAGGGTAGCAGTCAGATAGAATTGAACTTGGTTTTGATTTTGGAGGTGATTCTTTTGTTAAAAATAATAAAAGCTAGGGAATCCAGGACAGATGAACCCCTCAGAACCAGCGCTGAGAGTGGTGATACCGGAAGGGTGGAAGGAGAGTGGGGTAGAAAGGGGAAACCAATTACAAGGATATTCATATAACCCCCTTCATGGGGGGATGGGCAACAGAAAAGTGGGTGAAAGGAGATGTCCGACAATGTAAGACATGACAAAATAATAATTTATAAATTATCAAGGGTTCATGGGGGAGGTGTGGGGGAAGGAGAAAATGAGCAGCTGATACCATGACCTCAAGTAGAAAGCAAATGTTTTGAGGATGATGATGGCAACAGATGTACAAGTGTACCTGACACAATGGATGAATATATGGATTGTGATGAGTTATATGAGCCCCTGATAAAAAGACTTTTTTTTAAAGTTACAGTCCCAAGGGCTCAAATAGGAAGTAAATGTTTACGGCTCTCCAGGAGCAAGGCTGGGTAGTTCCCACGACCACCAGAGAGCAGTGATGCCCAATAACAACATCAAAAACAAACAAAAAAAAACCCAAAAAACAAAAAAAGAAAGTAAATGTTTAGAAAATGATGGCAACATATGTACAAATATGCTTGATACATTGATGTATAGAATGTTATGAGAGCTGTAAGAGCCCCCAATAGAATGACTATAAAAACTAATAATAATAATAATAGCTCATGACATTTGAACATAAGGCTTATTCTGATATTTTAAGGTAAAAAAGTTATATCAAATCTCAAATATAGTTCAAGGGGAATATTTATTAAGTCTCAAAAAGAAAGACAAGGACACATCCTTTGGGTGGTGAGGAAGACCCTTAGCAGTACTCTTCAAGGACACATCTAGGCAAGCCCCTAAAGCAGATTGCTTCTCCTTGGGTTGGTTAGGGGATGTAATTAATCCACTTTCTAATATATTTTGTCTGAGGGCAAGACTGTTGATATTCCTGATTACTGTTGTTGTTGATAGGTGTCATCAAGTTGTCTCTGACCCATAATGACAGCAGAATGAAACACTACGAGGTCCTTACAATCCTCACAATCATTCCTATACTCGAGCCCATTGAAGCAGCCACTGTGTCGATCCCTCTCATTGAGTGCCTTCCCGGTTAATGGCTAAAAGAAATCCAATGGAGGCTTACTCCATGTGGGGATTCTGTAAATGGATTTTGGGTTTTCATGGCTTTTTGTAACCCTCTGCAAAGCTAGTGCTCAAAATTCACCCTCTAATACACTGAGCAGTGGTTCTGTACCCATATAGTGAGGTTGTTTTGGTTTCAGAAAAAAGCAAATGATTCAAAGATGCTATGTACCATGGAGCTTATAAAGAGAAACATCACAAATAAAGCAACTGCCTCAAGTCTATCCCCAGACTATGATTATTTATGGCAGTAGACAGTGCCATTTTTCTCTCTCTGAGATACTAGTGGGCTAGAACTGTTGGTTTTGAGTATAGCCAGCCCAACACCTTACTCACCATGTTTTTAGGGTTCCTAACAGAGAGGAGCAGGGAAGAGGCTTAGTCTATGTAAATTGAGTTTGTTCTAGGGGAGAAAAGAGACCCCAAATTCCAATATCACTTATTAAGGCCATTTATTAAGAGTTAAACCAGACAAGCACAAGATGCATTCATAGTTATTGGTGATTGGAGTACAAGTACTGGAAACAAAGGGGAAGAAACAGTCCTTGGAAACTATGGTCTTGGTGACAGAAACGAAGTTGAATATCGAATGGCAGAATTTTGCAAGACCAATGACTTGTTCATAACAGATACCGTTTTTTAAACATCACAAAAGGCAATTATACACATGATTCTCCAGATGGAACACACAGAAATCAAATGGATGACATCTGTGGAAACAGAATCTCAAAAGGGAAAAATGACACTTTCTACTCCTGTCGAGAGTTCCAGTCTTAGAAACTTACACAGGCAGTTCTACTCTGTCCTCCAGGGTCACTGTGAGTCAGCCTTGAATGAATGGGAATTAAAACCAGGCCGAGTCCTGACTGTGAAACTCCACCAATTCCTCACATCTAAGTGTAGGATAAAGCTAAAGAAAACTAAAACAAGTTCATGAGACCCAAGATACAACCTTCGCTCAATTCCACTGGAGTTTTAAGAACAACTCAAGAGCAGAATCCATGCATCAAATGCTAATAACAGAAGCCTGACGGTCCTTGAGAGGGCGTTGAGAACATTATTCATGAAGAAAACAAAAGGATTTAAAAAGACAGGAAAGAATGAGAAGACCCAAGTAGATGTGAGAAGAGACTCTGAAATTTGCTCTTAAACACAGAGTAGCTAAGATAAATGGAAGGAATGATGAAGTCAAAGAGCAAAACAGAAAACTACGCTTGATCTTAGCCAAAAGGCCGAGAAGTGAAAAACAGAAAACTACAAAAGGACAACTGAAGAAGACAAGGTAGAGCTTCTAATGAAATGTGTTCAACCTAGAGTTAGATAATATGGAAGAACATACTCAGGAGATCTGAAACTTAAAGAATGCAAGAAAAAATTCAAACCTTGAATTTCAATATTGAAAGATTGGGCAACCTATCAAATGATGCAGGAAATGTACAAAAAAAAAAGATGGAAAGAGTACAGAGAGTCCCTGTACCAAAAAGAACTAGTCAGCATCCCACCATCTGAGAAAGTAGCAAATTCTCGAGAACCAATGGTACTGAAGGAAGAAACTCAAGCTGCAATGAATACATTAGCCTAAACTAAGTCTCTGGGAATGGATGGAATACTTATTGGACTGGTCCAACAAACTGATGAAGCACGGGCAGTACTCACTGGTGTATGCCAGAAAATTTGGAAGACAGTTCATTGGCCAATTGATTGAAAGAGATCCATATTTGTACCCGTTCCAAAGAAAGATGACCCAACAGAATACTCAAACTATAGAATAATGTCATTGATATCACATGCAAGTAAACTTTTGCTGAAGATGGTTGGGTTAGTCTGTGTACCTTAGAGAAATAAATCCACAGAAACTCATATATAAGAGACAGTTTTATCTAAAGGGTAAGTGCTCATCAAGAAAACGTCCCAACCCAGTGCTGCCCAAGCCCACAACTACAACATTAGCCCCTATGTCCAACACTCATTTACAAAGCCCACCTTCATCACACTAGACACACACAATAATGCCAATGCAGGAGGAAAGCCAAATCAGTGAATATGTAAGCATCTCAGCACTAACAGGGGTCTCCATACACCTGCTCCAACACCCAGGACTGCATCCATGTAAGTCCATGTGGCTTCTCCTCAGGGATGTCTTGCAGGAAATGAGTCTTGCAAGCTGAAGCAGGGAACTGACTAAGGCAGCTGCACCCTGGTCCGACCATCAGAAGGCAAGAGACCTGAGAACTATAAAGGTGAGGCTCACTGTATCATTTATGCCTCCACGCCTCAATTAACCCCACATGTGTTTATCAGTCAGGTTGGCACAATAAACTTTAACTATCTAAACGATCCAACAATAATTGCAGCAGTACATTGACAGGGAGCTGTCAGAGGTTCAGGCAAAGGATGTGGCACAGGAAATATCATTGTCTGATGTCAGATGGATCTTGGCTAAAAGCAGAGAATGTCAAAAAAGGAATGTTACTTGTGTTTTACTGGCTATGTCTAAGCATTTGACTGAATGAATCATAACAAACTATGGATAGCCTTGAGAATGAGAATTCCAGAACACTTCCTTGCACTCATATGGAATTTATACATCGATCAAGAGACAGTTGTGCAAACAGAACAAGGGCATCCTACTTGGTTTAAAATCAGGAAAGTGGACCTCTGGGTTGTATCCTCTCACCATATTTATTTAATCCGTATGCTGAGCAAATAATTAGAAAAGCTGACTTATATCAAGAAGCTTGGAGGAAGGCTTTTCAATGATCTGTCCTTGACATACAATGGATGGATGGATGGATGGATGGATGGATGGATGGATTGTGATGAGAGTTGTATGAGCCCCCAATAAAATGACAAAAAAAATCTGTGATATGCAGATGACACAACCTTGCTTGTGGAAAGTGAGGACTTGAAGAATTTGATGATCAAGGATTGCATTCTTTAACATGGATTACAACTCAATGTTATCACATCAAAATCAAAACCACTGCCATTGAGTTGTTGACTCCCAGTCACTCTATGTGAGTTTCTGAGACTAACTATGGATGAGAATGGAAAACCCTGCCTTTCTCTGAAGGAGTAGCTGGTGTTTTCCAACCTTTGAACCTTGGATTGCAGCCCAACACATAACCATTATGTGCAAAACTCTTACAAGTGGGCTCACAGAGAACATCGTGATAAATGGAAGAAAGCGTGAAGTTGCCAGTGACTTCATCTTGCTGAGATCCACAGTCAACGTTCTTGGAAGCAGCAGCCATGAGATCAAATGACACTTTCCACTGGGAAAATCTATACACGCCCTCGTTAAACTGTTGAAATCCAAGGAGATTACTTTGAGGACTAAGCCCTGGTATTTTCAATTGCCTCATATGCACATAAAATTTGGACATGGAGTAAAGAAGACCAAAGACGAATCCATGCCTTTGAATCATGGTGTTGGTGAAGAATATTGAAAATTCCATGGACTACCAAAAGAACAGACAAATCTTGGAAGAAGTGCAGACAAGAATGGTGAGACTTTGTCTTGGCTAAAGTGACCCGATTTTAAGCGGGACACCATTGACTTGGGGGGTGGGTGGTTCTTGATTAAAAATGTGGTCTATATGGAGCAACAAAAATTTTCATAGAATGCAAAAATAGTATTGGAAAATATTTATTTTAATTTTAAAATGCCGTGGGACAAATGTTAAAAAGCAGGACGTCTGGTCACCTTATGATATATTCAGGAGAGACTAGTCCCTGGAGAAGGCAATCATGCTTGGGAATCATGTAGTGGCGCAGCAAAAAAGAGGAAGTCCCTGGGCAAGATGGATTGACACAGTGGCTGAAAGTGCAGGTTCAAGAAGAACAATAATTCTAAGGACATCGAGGGAAGCCCCCAGTTGTGTTTCATTCTGTTGTATACAGGGGAGCTAAGTCTTTCGCTGACATGGCAGCTAAAGATACCAGCAATACTTAGTAAGCCTTATGCAGAACAAAGACATGTCATTCCCATGGGCAAAACCGTCAGCATAACAGTAGGGTCCAAGGGTTCACACCCATTGAGTCACTTACATAGGAAATGGAGAATAAAGGAAATTCACAAAAGCATGGCAAGCATCAAATCAATTTATCACAGCTACAGACAGGGCAACAGAGCAGGGAAGGGACCGTATATGGGGTTCATATATTGCACATTAGAAAGGTTGACAAGATTGTTTCAGAACCCTCCTACTACGTTGGTCGGGCTATATTACTCATGACCATGAGGATCCTGTGCCTGTCCACAAAGAAGACCCACCAGCAGGATGTGTGGGAAATTCCTATCAGAAAGAGGCACTGGAAATACGGAAGGCCAAAGAGGCTGCAGTGCTGACACCAGGAAGGCACAGTGCTGAGCTTCCTGAACCACAAAACCAAACAAAGGTCAAGAGCGCATGTGGCCAAGAGGCCAAGGGTCAGACAGACATGTCTGGTTGTAGAGGTGTTAACAGGCAAAAGAACTGTCTCCTTCACATTTTGTAGCCTATAAGCTTCTCCTTCGAACTCCATAAGGGTGAGTGTTTTCGGTGAGCTCGGTGTGACCATTTCAATGAAGTATTGACCACAGCAGGGAAGTAGAGTGTCTTGGGAGAGGCAGCGGTGTTCGAGTAGGGTGAAGGAGGATGGAGTATGAAGGCAGATTTGACTTCTGCCTTGTGGCAGTTGGCCTTGGCCTGATGTGGACTTGGATGCTCCTTCTTGGTCAGAGGTGGTTCCCTTGCTATTTCCTCACATACCCACAGCAGAGATCCTACTGACCCTGGAGCAAGGCTCGGTGCTGTTTGTTTGGGCAGGGAATTCCAGTTCCATTTCACTAACTAGAGTTGGTGACCTTGAGGTACGCCGGACAAGAAGCACAGATGCTGGTCGGTGCTGCAAACCCCCTTCCATGAGAGATGTAAAGCCAAAGGAAAGCCAGAGAAGGGTCTTCCAAATGTGGCACGTACACCAAAGATCCTCTCTTGCCCATTCAAGGGGTGTCCTACTTGAATAGAGTTACTCGGTTCACATCAACGCTTCTTTTATGTACGCAATCAAGATTTTAATTAGCTCTTTCTTTGTGACATCCTATTATTTGGTTCTGTGATGTTTGTAGTGCAGATTTTTTGTTTCTAAGCAACCGCTTACACATCTGGTCTGTGTCCTTACTGTGCTTGTGGAATCTCTTATTTCTATCTATTTGGCGCATTATGAACTTTTCTAGAACATTTTTGTAACTTATCTCAATATAGAATTTATATTACATAACTAGATGGTTAAAGACGCAGTGAATCTGAGCAAAATTATGTCCTTTACCAATTTCATGTGCTTGGGCTTTACCAGTTATGAAAACAGACCAAGTTAATGTATTCAATCACTAAGCTAACTCCAGGTGACCCCTTTCTTTCAAAAGCTATTTATTTAATATGCATATTTCCCTTTGTATTTTGAAATATTTAAGGGATAAAATGAGGCATTTTATTTATCAATTTAACAATTTTCTATTGTGAATGAAGTGGGGGCTTACATTTCAGATAATCAATTTTATATTCAACTATTATCAACCCCCTACTAGCTTACTCTACTCCTCTGGCTTTGATTTTGCTTTTCTCTCTGTGGGTTACCATCTTCCCTTTTCCCCAAGTTAATACCCTCTAGTCTACTGTTTTATGCCCCTCCCCCCAACCTCCAAAGTTTGTTCCCTTTGGTATGAAAAGTTGGTTAATTTTCACTATAACAGTAGGTAAATATAGTATTAGTTCTTTTGTGATTTCACTCAGCAAAATGGTCTTCATGATATAAAGTGAATAATTTTTAAATGATAGGCAATGTGTTCTTTACTAGGGTTTCTATAGTGGCACTTTATTCTCAGCTCTCAAATGGTATCAGTTTTTAATGCTCAGTGAACCAGAGGTTACCTTCATTCAGCTTTTACCCCATAAAGTAGCGAGATGTAAATTTTGTTGAGAGAATTTTCAAGATCAGCAGCCATTACTATGTCTTCTAGTGCAAGAAGGACAAGAACAAAAAGATCTCACAGACTGCACCATAGTTCCAGAGAGCGAGTTATCGATAGCTGCTTTGGTTGATATTTGGACAGTCATCAGAGTAAAAACTCTTAATTCTTGTACCTTAGAAGTCTCTCCTTTATCCAGATCTAATTAGTACCTTCTGTAGACATCTGTTGTGGTATGTGTCCAGCTAACACTAAAGCTTTTCTCTGAGATCTGCTATTGCTACATGTAGTAGGTAGGTCTCTGAGTCAAGCTCTCACTTTTATTCCAAACATTCTCTCTGACACCCACTGCAAATGCATTAATTCTCCCTTTGACCTTCATCACTAGCAGGAGGTCAGATGTCATAAGTTAAAGGGTACAGTCCTCCAAACTGGAAGGCTATACAAGGCCTCAGCCTTAAGACCCAAACTTAGGGTCATTGGATGACACTTCAGAGGCCCCACGAGCCCCTCTGGATACCTGCTACAAGCTTAGGGGCCCCTGGGTCCTTCACATCGGAGCTTCTCAATTTCACTGCTCCCTCAGATTTGATTCACTGGAACCACTCAGGGAAATCAGGAAAGCAACATTCTTATGGAAAAAGTTTTACTCTACCTAACATGATAGAAATGGAGGCTGAGGTTTTATGGGGCAGTGGGTTCCAACACACGCTGCCAAGGCCCCAAAAGGAACATGCTACCTTCTCTAACTCTGAAGTCTTTTATCCAACAGAAAGTTCAGTGTCCAGAATTTTTACTTGGGTTCGAGGGATGGTTCGTTGAATTTTTGCCCATCTGCTTGAACACAACCTCCAGCTTTCCTTTCCTGAGATAAGGCTGATAGCCGGCAGCTATTTTTCTAGCATGGAATCTAAGAGTCATCTCATGGCTATTGCTACGTTCTACAGAGTTGGCTCCACTTGATATCAACCTTATGTGCAACAGGATAAGACACACCCCAACCCCATACCAGGCTCACAAGCATTATTAAGTTTGAGAACATTGTAGCAGCTGCTGTGTCGCTCTATCTGCTTGAAGAGTCCCCTCTTCTCTACACAGTATGATGCCCTTTACCAGGGGCTGGGCTCTCCTGATAATGTGTCCAAAGAAAGAAGTTGAAGTCTTCTCATCCTTGCTTCTAAGAAATGCGCTAGCTGTACTTCCTCCAGGGTAGATTTATTTGTTCTTCTGGTAGTCCGTAGAAGTTTCCATATTCTTTGCTAGCACCATAATTCATACGCATCAAATTTTCTCCTGCCTTTCCTATTCCTTGTTCAGTTTTTTCATAAAGACAAAGCTATTGGAAATGTCTGTGCCTTAGTCTTCAGAGTGACATTTTTGCTCTTTTAAACTAGAAAGAGATCTTGGGCAGCAGATTTGCCCAGAATAAGATGGATTTCTTTTTAAGGTTAAGAATGGTTTTATGTGTGTGTGTGTGTGTGTGTGTGTGTGTGTGTGTGTGTGGCATCACTGCCCTGGTGGGAGTAGGAAGCCCAGTCTTGCTCCTGGAGAGCTGCTGCTGGATTTGAACTGCAGTCCCGCACACAACCACTAGGCCACCAGGGCTCAGCCAAGAATGGCTTTTTTTAAGGTAGGGAAAGAGCTCCTGGAAGGGAAGGGAGAGCAGAAAAACAGACAGGGGCATCTTGAGTTCCTGGGTGAGTTCTGGGACCCAACAAGTTAGGTCAGGGAAATCATCTTTTTAAGTTTATCTATTTATTTTTTTTAATCATTTTATTGGGGGCCCCCGTACAACTCTTATCACAATCCATCCATCCATTCATTGTGCCAAGAACATTTGCACATTTGTTGCCATCATCATTCTCAAAACATTTGCTTTCTGCTTGAGCCTTTGGTGTCTGCTCACTTTCCCCCCTCCCTCTCCCTCATGAACCCTTCATAATTTATAAATTGCTATTAATTTGTCCTATCTTACACTGTCTGATGTCTCTCCTCATCCATTTTTCTGCTGTCCAGCCCTAGGAAGGGGGTTATATGTAGATCCTTGAGACTTCTACCTTATCTTCTCTCCACCCTTCAAGTATCACCACACTCAGCACTGGTCCTGAAGGGATCATCTGTCCTGGATTTCCTGTGTTTTCAGTTCCTATGTACATCCTCTGGTCTAGCCAGATGTGTAAGGCAGAAATGGGATCATGATGTATGAGTGTGTGTGTGTGTGTGTGTGTGTGTTGGGCACAGGGGTGAGGAGGAAGCATTTAAGAACTAGAGGAAAGTTATGTTTCATGGTTGCAACACTGCACCCTGACCGGCTGTCTCCTCCCCAAAACCCTTCTATCAGGAGATGTCCAGTTGCCTACAGATGGGCTTTGGGTCCCCAATCCGTGCTCCCCCACATTCACAGTGATACCTGATCCTTTTGACACCTCATGATCACACAGGTTAGTGTGCTTCTTTCATGTGGACTTTGTTGTTTCTGAGTTAGATAGATGGCCACTAGTTTACTTTCAAGTCTTTTAAGACTTTTAAGACCCTAGATGCTATGTCTTTTCATAGCTCAACTCCCTCAGCTTTCTCCACTACATTTGCTTATGCACTTGCTTTGTCTTCAGTGATTGTGTTGGGAAGGTGAGCATCCTGGAATGCATAGTATGCTTGCATTGAGGGAGTACTTGGGTGGAAATGCAATGTCCATTTGCTACCTTAATACTAAACCTATAAATAGATGCATATAGACCTATTTACCCATCCTCATATATAAGTATATTTACACATGTACATACCTTTATTTAGACCTCTATAAATGCTCTTGGCCTCCTAGTTCTTTCCTCTGTTTCCTTTTGCTTTCCTCTTGTCTCACGATCATGCTCAGTTTCAGTAAATCCTTTTGGTTACAATTCCCTTGATCAAGCACTATCAGAACTCTCACCCTCCTTGCTATAGATTTTTGGATCACTTGCTTCTCCCTTGTCCCTGGGTTGGTTAACACCATTTCCTTTCCCCACCTCCCACTCTCCCATGTCTTGCATATCACCTGTTCTGATGGTCAATGGAGGTTTGTAGCTGTTTTGTCTCACTTGGAGTTGTGTCCTACCAGCAAACAAAGATTCTGCAAGTTTTACTCCACCCAAGTCATTAAGCTTGACTGTACTTTAAGAAGGCAGCTCTATTCCAGGGGTCCACCTATGACCTCATTAATGTAACCTATTAAGAAGGGTTGACTTGGAACTCCCCCAAGAATAACAAAGGCACCAATCACTCAGGAGCTTTCAAAGACCAATAACGTCCTTGTTATGCTCCTGTTTTTCAGGGCATGGTTTATTTTTTCGGTAGGTGCATTTGCCGTAGTATGCTGTTCCACTCAAGTTTACAAGGCGTATGGATCATTTTTCTCTTAGCAGCTTAACGAGTCCATGTTTCAGGTAGCAGTTCTCTGATTAATCATAGCGTTTTCCTCAAACTCTCTAGTTTTATCTGCCCCCTCTTCCTTTTGTAAGTCTGCTATCTGCAGTGGTCTTGGTGGAGAGCAGGCCTGCTGACTAGGGAATGCGTCTCTTTGACAAGATGGCAGAGTCCTGGCAGGTTGTAATTTCCACTGCTGGGGGCCTCCACCACTGAGCATCCACTTTCCTTTTTTTGGGGAGACACAGTTAAGGGTGGAACTTGACAATTAGACTTTAAAAACCCAACAGATAATTCTGTTCCAGCAAAAATAAATAAAGACAAATGCTGAAAAAAATCTTTATTCTCCCCACATACACTATCATTTTTTACTATTCCACACAAAGTAGAAACAAGGTATCACACCTGAACATTTCTATTCAAGCGGTCCTGGCTTGGGGATATTTGACTTTTGTACAAGCTGTGGTTACGTACCAATGCCCTTTAAGGTCTAGGATATTAAACACTCCAGGTATAGACAGAGTCATTTGTAATAACACATTCACACAGCTTTGTCGCACACATCAAACAGAGTTATTTAATTATTGTGTGATAGTGTTAAGGATGCTTTAGTGTATCTAGAAGCGTTTAATATTTTTTATGCATAGAAAGATATACTATATACTGCATGCTGAGACAAACAGTTGACTCCCTCATGTTAGATACAAACCATGCCCGACTGGTTTGATATAGGAACAAATTAAAGTTAAAGTCAAATTTAGAAACAGAACTTATTTGTAATCTGGGAAATGCCTGAATTTGTGAAATTCATGACAGTGTACCAAATACTGGACCAGCAGTTAGCCACCATAGCACTCCTCAGAGGTATCAGCTGTATGATACCTTCCCCCCAAGCCCCCACAGGGGAATCAGTGAAATGAACAAATCCTGGCAGGTGAGTTGTAATATCACCTCTTGTGGCGGTCATGTGCTTATGTTAATTTCATGATTGAGATGTAGGGGTGGAGTTAGCCTGTTACTCTGGAGTTAGCCATTGAGTCGCCAATGAGGCCTCTCTGTGGGCATGACTTTCACCTGAGACTTCAGGGAAATCCTGCGATAGTTCCCTCTTGAAGATGAGAAGCTATCTTCCCCAATTGTTGGGAGTTAGTCTGAGAGACAATGAACTACGGATAAGACAAGATGGCAGCATCCGAGAAGCTGGACGAGTCGGAGGAGAAGCCACACGGCCTTGCCCTGATGGAGCCAGACCTCTGAAGCTGGAATGCTGGAGAGGCCCCTGCCAGCGCTGAGTTGCCTCTACCACCACTGGATGCTGTTGATGGACCCTGAGCCCTGGAAGCGAGGAGTCATGGGGAGACCCCTGCCAGTGTTGGGATTCTGCACCCACTGACCTGTGACTTCGTGAAATGGAAGGAGACTTTATAGACTGGTAGTGGGCATATGGGCTAATATCGGACTTATGACTTTGAACTGGACTGGGTTGGGATGCTTTCTTAATATCCTATTCCTTTTGTATATAAATCGTACCCTTATATGCATATGCGTGTCTGTGAATTGTTTCTCTAGTCTACCCAGACTAACACACCTCTTTTCTATCCTACCCAATAGAAAACCCAGAATGCAAATGAATGACTGTGCAATTATGGTCAGAGAAAACTTAAATTGACTATCATTAAAAAAATAAATAAATGAATCAGTCTCAAACTGATCATCTGATTATTATTTCTCTTACAGCAATAAGAAAATCTTATTTGGATAGAGACTTACCATTGATCATGATCCAAAGAATTGGAACAATACAAAATATCATCCTACTACAATGGGTGCTTACCTTTCCATGTGACACCAATACTACCCACCACCTGATGTCTTCTCCATTCCCAGTGTCATTCTTTATCATGAATGCCTCCTTCCTCCGCTGTCTCCCTCTGGACTTTGTAAGTGCATCTGGCAGTGCAGTACTAAGGCGTATTTTATTTTACATCTTTTTTTGAGACAGCATTTACCCGTCTCCTCCTACAAACTGTACATTCTTCAAAAACAAGAGTGATGTCTTATTTATGTCCCTCTGTTTAGCAGCCAGGACCTTGCCTAGAATGTAACAGATGTTTGATATACAATGGTAATGAAGGGGAGTCAGTTTGAGTAACTTCCAATCACATTCAGCTAAAACCTGTGGCATTTTAATTATGTGGACACACAGTATTGTAAAACCTTTCATGAACAAAAGACAATAATTATTTTGAGGGATGGAATTTTTGTTTAAAATAAAAATGAGTTTTAGCATGAAATTTGGGTTGGGCTGGGTTTACAATTACAGGCAGGAAAAGAGTAATATGCTTTAATGAGGAAAAGTACTCTCCTCACTTCTATTCTGTGCACAGCTACAGAAACCGAGCAGGAACAAACCACTGAGTGACATGCAAGACAAAGAAACGTGCATTTTGCACCTTCACTGCACTTTGGAAATTGGTTTTAGATTGGGATGGTCTCCTGCAATAGTAACGGAGGGTCTAGTTGAAGGTCAGGATGTAGGTATTCCTCTTTGGGGTTCTCCAGGAGGCAATATTTAGCAATATTTTTCAGAGCACCATCTGGAGCTATTTTTCAGACTGTGAGGGTCTCCATTATATCGACCATATTAAACTTTGCCCTAGTTGCGGCGACCCCTTTGGGGGTCAAGCGACCCTTTCAACAGGAGTCACTTGATTCATAACAGTAGCAAAATGACAGTTATGAAGTGGCCACGACAATAACTTTATGGTTGGGGGGTTGCCACAACATGAGGACCTGCATTAAAGGGTCCCGGCATGAGGAAGGGTGAGAAGCACTGACCTAGAAAGAGATGAATTCACGTGGAGAATCCATGAGTGGGCCAGCGAGCAGCTGGAGCAGCACGTAGACCCACCTAGCACCATTTTGCAGCAGGATTATAGGCAGACAAGACATCTTCGTGAGGAAGAGCAGCCATAGACTCTTGGTGAAGAGGAGGATTTTGATCGGTCCTGAGAAGACGTGAGGTACGTGAGGCACGGCTGCAGTCTTTTCCATATCAAATCAAACTACAGCCAATTGTTGCTGTTTTAGTTAGGCACCACTGAGCCAGCTCCAACTCATAGTGACTTTATTTTCATCACAGCATGAAACACTGTATAGTCCTGTGCCGTCTTCACAATGGTTCCTTTGCTTCTGCCCATGGTCGCAGCCAGGGTGCCAGTTCATCTTGCTGAGGGGCCTTCCTCTTTTTTACTGCGTGAGGTCCTTCTCCAGAGTCTCTCCGGACCACATGTCCAAAGTCTGTGAGATGAAATCTCTCCCTCCTTGCCTCCCAGGAGCACTCTGGCTCTGTGTGACGTATATATGGGCACAATAACAAAAGGATCACTCTTTAAAGATGTAGGCTAAGGGGGTGGATAAAGAAAGCAGGCTAGACATCCTTCCAGGGTGAGGGTCTTCAAGAGTAGCAGTTAGGAGTGCAGACTCCAGGAACCCTTGTTGGGTTTGAATCTCAATAGGTGTCTTAAAGAGTCATGGGTATGTTAACCTCCCTGAGAATCAGTTCCTTATCTGCAAGTCTAGGTTAACAGCACGTTTTCTTTCACTCCATAGTGTTGTTTAATCCTTATGTAAATTAATATACATAATGTGCTTAGCATGACCCAGGACACATAGGAGGTGCTGCACTCACATCAGCTATTTTTATTATTAATCTAGGACGAACAGTAAAAGATATGATTGGTTATCCATGATCAATGTTACTCTTTCAGTCTAGTAGGTAAGCCACATAGTCAGAATCATCTTAAGCAAGCAAAGCAATGTTCCCTAAGTGACGTGACCTAGTTCAGGGTCTAGGTGGATTACCATGAAAAGACTCCTTTAGATGGTTGGAAAGTAGGAAAGCTTGTAACCCGGACTTCTGAAGAGCAAGGATGTCACATGGATGATTAACATGGGCTTGACCCAAGCCATGATACTCTCCATTGCCTTATCTGCACGTGAAAGTTGGACTGTGGATCAGGAAGACTGGAGAAGAATGGGTGCATCTGAATTACGGACTCGTTGAAAATTCTTGGAAGTACTGTGGCCTGTCAGAAGAGCACAAGACCTGTCTTGAAAGAATGCTCCTGAGAAGGGAGGCTGGCAAGACTTCATCTCACAAACTTTGGACATGTTAGGAGAAATCAGTCCCTGGAAAGGGGCATCAAGCTCGGCCACGTGGAGGGGCAGTAAGAAGGAGGCGGGTCTTCAATGAGATGGATTGACCGTGGCTGCAGCAATGGCCTCAACCAATGGTGAGGACATGCAGGACTGAACAATGTTGTACGCAGGGGTGCTATGAGTCAGACCTAAGCTGATGGCACCTAGTCACCCCAGTAATGATAACAATGGCAACCCTGCAGTGTTTTATTGGGTGATTTGTGCAGATGCCATTGTTTCTGATGAGCGATCAATCCATCGGTACATTGGCTGATGGGCTTGTGAATCTAAGTACCTCAAAAACTCATGATACAAAAGCAAAAATAGCATAGGTTTTTCTAAAGCTTTTTATAGAAAGAGGCTCTCCTTCAATGCCAATATCAGTATCATTGAGATATTCCCTGCTTGGTATTGGTGTTTCATAGGAAGCGTGAAGACATGGCAAAATCAACAGTGTTCCAATTATTTATTGACATGCAACCAATAGTCCCCAGACCTGGTTATATGGAACAATGACCATTTTATTATGCTTACAACTCTGTGGGTCACAGAACAATGACCATTTTATTATGCTTTCAACTCTGTGGGTCAGGAACTCGGGTGAGGCATGATGTGGAGATGGTTGACCACTGCTCGACAAAATGGGGAGTTTCAGTTATGGCAGAGACAACTTGATTTGGGTCATCAGTCTGTGGCGCTGGTTTTTCTGCAATGGCATCGGCAGCTGGAACAGGCATGCTTCCTTCATTCAGATACCTATGTGGTGGGGAATGGCTGGAATAGCTGGGAATGACTGCCATTGCTGTCTCTCTCTAGAGGCAGACTTCCACGAGGCAGGAAAGGGGGGCTGGGAAGTCCATTCCAGGGCTGGCACAACATCACCTCAACTCTGTGCCATTCGTCAGAGCAATTAAAGCTTGATTAGAGTCTAGGGAGTCGGGGTGGGGTGGGGTGGGATACACACCTCTTAACCAGGAAGTGGCCAGGCCATGTTAAAGAAGACTATGTGATGGGAAGTGTTGTAGCAATTATCTTTGGAAGACACTATGTGGCACGAACAGGAATGTCAAAGTGAAGACAACCTGTCTAAGAGGCGTCTCCCTGAGTGATGGTTGCCTGAGCTTCTGCTGTATCAGAATCGAGAAGCTTAGATGAGGACAAATTAAGCAAAACCCTCTTCCCTCAGCATGAATGGCAGACGGTGACTTCAGGCATATTGAGAAATGTTGACACCAAATTCCATTTACAGTGCTCTGTCAGTCTTCATAAAGTCCCATTTGCAGTTGAACTTCAAGACTGAGAACAGGGTGGTAAGGGTTCTCATCAGAACATCTGAGATGGGTTTAAGCATTTCTTATTTGATTGCATATGCGAGCAATTCTTTGTTGTGTTTCAGGAGTTCTTTTAAGTATATTGGTACAAAGGGATGAATACTACTCCCCACCCCCAGCCCACCCCTTTCCTGTATGTGTTTAGTGCTTTTACAGGCGAAAAAGGCATTCTTTCCAGAGTCACAGATGTAGTTCAGATCTTGGCTTTATGGCGAATCAGGCTGCCACCCTTGCGGTTGGCAGCTCAAAAGTGCCCAGCCACGGCGCAGGAGAAAGATAAGGCTTCAACTCCCGTAAAGAGTTACAGTCTGGGAAACCCACAGGGGCACTTCTGCTGTGTTCTGTAGTGCTGTGAGTCAGAAATGACTTACTAGCTCTGATTATTTCTGGTCTGACCTTAGGTCAATAGCATTTGTGAGCCTCAAGTTTTCCTACTGGAAAAATTAAAGTAAAAATTATCCCTCCTTCTTGAGTGTTAAACTTAGATACCTTTTTCTTTTAAATTGGTTCTCCTTTATTGAGTTCGATAAGAGTGAGGCTTGAAAGATCAGAGAGTAGTTTAGCTACCGTGACTTTCCCTTTGTACTTTGGCTCACATGTCCCCACTCATAGTTTCACTCCATTTGCACTCTCTTTGGGGAGATGTTTTAGTACTCTTGACGAGGCCTGCCGAATTGTGCCTTATGCAAATAGCAACCCAGAATTTAAAGACGAGAAAGGTAAAATCCAGGGAAAAGCACCAGCTTTGCAGTGGCAGAGCAAAGCTTGACCCTTGAAAGAAAACCACTTTTCCCGTGTTGGGGCCTGGCAGTTTGGACAAGCGGAAGTACAAAGCAAGAGATTATTGTAGGTTCCTGAAATCCAGGCCTGTTAACTCGATCCCCTTTCCCTGGTGTCAGTAAGCTGATCTGGAATTGCTGACTGTTGTGTTAATTTTTGCTATTTCCTGAGAGTTACATAAAAACTGAATGGGCTGAAAAAAGAAAGAAAGAAATATCTAATGAATATTAAATACTTTCCCTTGAAAAATAACCGGGAAGTCTTACCACTCACGCCCTTTCACTGTCATCCTATTAGTGTTGGCTCAGAGTGACCCCGTAGGCCTGGGTAAAACTGACCTTGTGAGTTTCTGAGCCTGTAACTTTTTAGGGGACTAGAAAATAGCGCCCCCCCCAAAGGAATGTTTTCTGGTCTAGTCTGATAGGGTGCCATGCCCTGGCCCCAAAGTCTATTTTTGGTGCTCCCTCGGGACTTCGTTGCTTTGCTCCCCTTGCTGTTCTGTTTCCTGCTTTTAGTGTTTTACCTTGGGGTGGTGGGGTCAGATTGGGTGCACTTCCCACACTGTGTCTCCAATGTTGTATGAAGCGGTGAGAGATGTCCGACTCATGGTGGGAGCAGCCCTGTGTCCTCTCTGTGCGTTGGCTGCTCTGAGCAGGAATACTGTCCTCCAGGCTTGGTGGGTCAGGATGGGCTCCTCTCTCTCTTTTCCCCCCTGCATTTACTCCTGTGTGCTTTGACCAGACATGTCTCTCTCCCTGAGCTGTAACTTCAGTGCTGTCCTCTGAAGTGAATTCTTCTGGGGATTTTTTTTAGGCGATGTATTTAAAGTTTTTTCAGAAACAACCTTATCATCTTCAAAGTACTCTTCATTACAGCTAATACATTTGTCAAATCTGCAGTTCCATTCTTGAAAACATTGTTCAAGCTCATCTGTTTGGATGACTCCCTTGCTTTTCTTCACCTTTTCTATGTCATCAAATCACTGTCCTTTCATGTCCCTCTTCATTTGTGGAAACAAAGAGAAGTCACATGGAGTGAGGTCAGGCGAGTCAGGTGTTTAGGGCAAGAGAGGGAATGCTGTGTTTTATAGAAAACGGACACACTTAGATGGCTGTGCGGGCTGGTCCATTGTCAGTGTGGCAAAACCAGTCCCCCTTGTGCATAAACCAGGCCTTTTTTTTTTTTTTGCTTACACACTGTTACACAATCTTTTCAGAACCTCTAAATAGAAAGCTTAATTAACAGTCTAACCTGGTGGAATGAACTCCAAATGCACTATGAGCTGACATTTTCTTCCACTGGGAACTTGATGGATATCCAGGACAAGATTTTATCCTCAATTGACATTTCACCTTTTTTGCAATGAGAAAACCACTCGTACACTTGAATGTTTCTGATAGCACTGTCTTGTAAGCTGTATTCAGCATCACAACAGATCTGCGGCAGGAGACAAAATTTCACAGCCACACGCTGTTCTCTTAAATTTGCCATCACAGAAAACGAGGGTCAAGCAAACTGCTCTCATGAAAAAGCTCACTGTGCCCAGACACAACTTTCCTAGGTGATGTCATTGGGTGCACTAACTCAGAGTGAGTTGCTTCATACTTGTCTAGCAGGAAAATGTGTACCATGAAAGCTACACTTTTTTTGGTACCCATGCCTTCCAACTATTGTTCAAAAAGGGTATTTGTGATGAAGAAATTGTTGGTCTTGCAAAAATCTATCAGTGATCTCCAGCTTTGTTTCTATTACCATGGCCATATTTTCTAAATACTGTTCCTTCTTGTTTGTTTCAAAATTTTGCATCCCAATAGCCAGTATATCATCAATGCATCTTGATTGCATGTTTGGTCAATTTCAGATGGAAAATGTTGCTGAAGTTCAATGCCTACATCACTAGCTTGAGCAGTTGGTGGATATTCTCAATAACGGTTGTATGGACTAGATTTCCTTTATGAAGGTAGATAGTATCCTACCACACACAGGACTGTACTTTAGATAGAATTCCGATAGGATTGTCCTTTTTGAAGATGAATGAGATGCCATCCCTCTTGAACCTGTCATTCCTGCCCCAGGAAACCATATAGTTGTCTGATTAACAATGGCTCAATACTAATCCGTTTCAGCCTAGTAATGCCTAGGATGTCATTTTTTATGAGCTATGTTTCATTTTTGACAACTGCTAATTTTCCTAGATCCATACTTCATACAGTCCAATTCCAAATTATTAACGGATGTTTGCAGCTGTTTCTTCCCATTTTGAGTCACACCTCATCAGCAAAGGAAAGTCCTGAAGGCTTTCCTCTCAGATCTTTACTCGCTCCACATCATTAGGATTGACTACATTGAGAAGGCAGCCCTTCCCCGGTCATGTCTTGAGAGTCTTCTGACCTGAGGGATTTATCTTCTGGCTCTGTCATTGACAATGCCCTGTGTCTATTCTTGAAGTTCTCAGCATCTGCCAATGTTCCGCTGCTACAAAGAAGGCTTTCAGTGGCAGTTCCTTGGATGTGGGTAGATGATTTCACTTTTGTAACCTGTCGTTAGACTCAAGGCTCTGCTGAAACCTGTCCACTTTGGGTAACCCTGCTGATTCTCACATATCAGAGATGTAACTTCCAGCATCACAGCAATACACAAGCCACCACAATAGGACAGAATGACAGAAAAGTGTCTTTGAGGATCCCACCAAATGAATGGGTGGAACCATGCAAATATGATGCGTAAAACACTCTTAGAGGGTTGGTCAGTTTTGCCACAGCACTAGGCATAAGTGAGCCATCGTAGAAGCAGAGTGAGAGGAATCCTGTGACCATAAAGAAAGATATGCCACCAGCACAGCATGTGTGAGATCCCCAAAGTCCTCAGCACTGAGATCATAAGACAGAGCAGAGAAGCAACATTGACTATGAGACAGAAGACAGGCTCTATGGTGCGTGGAACAAAGGCCAAGTGACCACATGGCAGAGAGGGCAAGACCAGAGAGGGGTTTGCCTGGCAGCATGGTTGAAAAGAGGTGTTGCAGGCAAAAGAACTGCATTCTTGACATGTTGTAACCTCTGTGCCCCCTAAAGAGGTCCCCATACTGGTGAGTACTGACTCTGAGCTAGAGAGGTCAAGTGCCGTGGGAAGGATGGGTAGTGTCAGAATGGGGTAAAGAAAGATGGAGGCATGCCTGACCTCTGCCTGCCGGCAATTGGCTGTGGGCTCGTGTGCATTGGACTTTCTTTCTCCTTTGTGTAGTCTGAGGTTCGATGTGGTCCCTGGGCCATGGCCCCAGCTTGGAAATGAATTCACACTGTGGCGAGCCGTCAAACGAGCCCCCAGCCCTTGTTTGACAGAATCGTCATGAGCCAGAGGTCTGAGATGTGTCCATGTTCTAGTTACACAAACTTTACATATATATGTATGTATATACATACACATAGACACATATCTATCTATAGGTATTTGGTCTTCAGCTATAAAATTTAGCCAGTTTGCCATGCATTGATCTATAATTCATACAAATGCTAAATATTCTTTTTTTAAGAGGCACTTTAGAAGACTTTTTGGAAAAGGCCACCTATCAGTGGCTGGTTGGCTGATCTGAACACACGAAAAAGCATAGGGTTGGGATTTGAAGACAGATTGGCGAGGGTTAAAGTCCAGATCTGCCATCTCATGACTAAGAAACCTAAGAAAAATGATTTCCTTCCTTTGTGTCTTTGTTGTGTCATCGTGAGGATAATTAAAAAAGTCTTGTTATCAAATCATGGCAACCTTTATTAAACAACAGCATCAAAAACATGGAATCTATTGCTTCTCAAGGCCTGTGTGGTGGCTCTATCTTGCTAACTCTTCCATAAAGAACTTTGTATTCTTTGATTTACACCACACCAGAACGGGGGATCCAACTTCACTGGAACCCACAGCCAATTGTCACAAGGTCGAGGTTAGACATGCTGTGATGACAGGAATGAAGCTGGAGATCATAAGATAGAATTTTGCAAGCCCAGTGACTTCTTCAGTGCAAATACCTTTTTTTTCTTTTTCAACAACACACATGCCCAGTAGACACATGGGCTTCTCCAGAAGGAAACACAGACATTATATTGATTACATCTGTGCGAAGAGGCAATGGAGAAACTCATCAGAATCAGAAGCTAAAAGGAGACTGGGAGATCCTATGTCAGTTCAGGTTGAAGTTAAAGAAAATGAAAACCGATCCACAAGAGCCAAAATATGACCTTGAGTCTATCCCACCTGAGTTTTGTGAATATCTCAGTAACAGGTTTGATGTATTGAACACTAGAGACAGAAGGCCTGATGAGCTGCAGGCATCAAGGACATCATTCAGGAGGCAAACCAAAGGTCATTAAAAAAATAAGAAAAGGAAGCAGAGGGAAGAGCATGAAAAGGTGCACAGCCTGTGAGTCTGTCTTAAGAAGAGGAAGCTCACAGCACCATCGCAAAACACGAGTCTGTGGACAGACAGCTCATAGCTATATATGAGGTGTATGGATTGAGAATTGAATGTGAACCTTCTACATGGTATAGGTAACAAAAACAACAACAAAGGACAAAATTTACTAAATAGAGATTAATAGGATCTTCTGGAGAATGGCTCTGAGACATTATCCACTCCTGGAACGGAACTCACCAATGAGCTTCGGTTTTCAGCCCAATAATAGATAGGCCTAAAAGCTTTAAGTGAAAGACCTGAGACCCAAGGTGGAAATGAGGTTGTTTGAAGCCATCTGATTCCTGACGAGAAGGTCTGCAGTCACCTCATCCTGCAACCACATCAAGCAGAAAGGTTTGCAAATTTGGGGGGACAACTTGTTCAGAATCTTCGATCCTTAAGTTGAACATGTCAGAAATATTTAGGAACCCGGGAAATTGTAATTTTCATATATATAATAATATTCTAGGTGAATCAGTAATAAAAAGTAATAAAAATTCATAAAATGCAGGAAAGGAAAGATCAAAGTGGTTTTCAGAAGAGATTCTGAAACTTGTTTTTAATCATAGAGTAGCTAAGGCAAATGGAAAAAAATGAAGTCAAAGAACTGAGCAAAACACTTCACCCAGTCACTCCTGAAGACGGATAAGTACTTTAATGAAATGTGCAAAGACCCAGACTTAGAAAAGGAAGAACAGCCTTAACATTTCTTTTTTTTGTTTGTTTTTGTTTTGGCATCACTGCCCTCTGATTGTGGGAGTAGGAGGCCCAGTCTTTGCTCCTGTGGAGCCGCTGCTGGAATTGAACCTCCATCCCAGTGGGCCGCAGTCCCACGCACAACCATTACGCCACCAGGGCTTAGCCGCCAGGCTCAACATTTCTTAAATGGAAATAACTGAAGAAAAAATTCAAGCCTTAAGTTGAAATATTCCAGGGTTCTATGGCAAAACATTAAAGAATGCAGGAACCATCCAAAGAAGACCGAAAGAATACACAGAGTCATTCTGCTCAAAAGAGCTAGCAAGCACTGAACCAGTTAGCATATGAGCATGGACCAATGGTACCAAAGGAAGCAGTTTAAGCTGCACTAAAGGCATCGGCCAAAAATAGAGTTTGTTTTTGAACTACAAAAATTGCAGAATACCAATTGTAATGCTTCAACTAGCGGATAAAGTACTGGAAGCACTCACTCATCTATGCCAAGAAGTTTTGGACAGCTACTTGGCCAACTGTTTGGAAAAGATCCATATTTGTGCCCATTCCAAAAAAAAAGGCGACCCAACAGAACGTGCAAACTGTAGAATATCATTAATATCTCATGCAAACACATTTTGCTGAAGATCATTCAACAACAGTTGTGGCATTGACAAGGAGATGCCAGAGGTTCGGATCCAATTCAGAAGAGGATATGGAACAAAGTATATCATTTCTGGTGGCAAATGGCCCTTGGCTGAAAGCAGAGACTACTAGAGAGATATTTACTTGTGTTTTATGCAAAGGCATTTGATTGTGTGGCTCATCGCAAACTATAGATAACTTTAAGATGAACAGAAATTCCAGACACTCTGTTGGGCTTATGTGGAACTTGTACCTGGATAAAGAAGCTGTTGTGCAAACAGAACACTGAACTACAGCATGGCTTACATTCCAACAGAGATATGTGTCCGGTCAGTATTGTTTCATCATACCTATCCAATCTGTAAGTAATTAGAGAAGCTAGACTATAACATAGATGAAGAAGAACTCATCTTGAAGGATCAACTTGACAACTTCAAGTAAAGAAAACAAAAATCCTCATAACTGGATCAATAAGTAGCATGTAGTAAATGGGGAAAAGATTGAAGTTGTAAAGGATTTCATCTTGCTTGTATCCACAATCAGTGCTCAGGGAAGTAGCAGTCACGTGATCAAAGGGTGCATGGTAAGTAAAGGCCCAGTCTTTGCTCCTGTGGAGCCGCTGCTGGAATTGATTTTGGAAAGGATGTTATTTTGAAGACTATAGAATTCTAATATTGTAACAAGGGGTTTCCAGCCCTAATGGCTGTTTTCAGTATAAATAATTGATCGCAAGCTATTTTATTATTTCATACGGTTAATACTTTGATAAGAATAAGAGGCATGCAAAACTCAATTGCAAAGAAGTTTGACTATTAATAAAATATTATAATCCTGATAGAAAATAATAAAACTGCTATTTAAGATATTTTCACATTACATCTTTCAAAAAATCATTTCATTGGGGTCTTAAACAGCTCTTATCACAATCCATCCATCCATCCATAAAACTGCTATTTAAGATATTTTCACATTACATCTTTCAAAAAATCATTTCATTGGGGTCTTAAACAGCTCTTATCACAATCCATCCATCCATCCAGCTATCCATCCATTGTGTCAAGCACATTTGTACATTTGCTACCATCATTATTTCCAAAACATTTTCTTTCTACTTGAGTATAAGCTTCTCATTTTTACCCTTCCCTCCCACATGAACCTTGATAACTTTAAATTATTATTATTTTTTCATGTCTCCCTTCACCCACTTTACTGTTGTCCATTCCCCTGGGAGGGGGTTATATGTAGATCATTGTGATCGGTCCCCCCTTTCTCTTCCCACCTTACTCTTACCTTTCTGGTATCGTGTCTTTCATTATTGGTCCTGAGGGATTTATCTGTCTTCGATTCCCTGTGTTTCCAGCTCTGATCTGTACCCATGTACATGCTCTGGTCTAGCTGGATTTGTAAGGTGGAATTGGGGTCATGATAGTGGAGGCTGGAAGCATTAAAGAACTAGAGGAAAATTGCATGTTTCATCAGTGTTATACTGCACCCTGACTGGTTCCTCTCTTCCCTGTGATCCTTCTGTTAGGGGATATCTAATTGTCCACCAATGGTCCTCGGGTGTCCACTCTGCCCTCCCCCTCATTCACAATGATATGATTTTTTGTTCTTTGATGTCTGATACTTGATCCTGTGTATACCTTGTGATCACATAGGCTGATGTGCTTCTTCCATAGGGACTTTGTTTTTACTCAGCTAGATGGCCGCTTGTTTATCTTCAAGCCTTTAAGACCCTAGACCCTATATCTTTTGATAGACAGGTACCATCAGCTTTCTTCACCACATTTTTTTATGCATTTGCTTTGTCTTCAGCGATTGTGTAGAGAAGCTGAGCATCACGCAATGCCAGGTTATTAGAACAAAGTATTCTTGCATTGAGGGAGGACTTGAGTCATGGCCCAATGTTTATCTGCTACCTTAATACTTAACATATAAATATTAGTACATAGATCTATTTCCCTATCATTATATATAAATATACAAGCCCACAGACCATGCGTACACTCTGATGCCTTCCTGCCTGCCAGAAACTTAGCCGACAGAAGCTAAGATAACATCTACATGTGTCTCCTCTCTGCTTCTGACGGTCACCTGCATGGTCACTCTATCCGCTAAGGCCAGCCTAGACCTCACCAATAAGTCACAGCCGCCTCTGAACACACCTGCCAGGTAAAGAGCATGGGAGTTCTTGTTCTCAGGGACTTTGTCCGACCTCTCACACGGCTGCCTGCCTGACGATGTTGTGACGGCTTCTCTTCCAGGGTTTTGGTAGAGCTGAGGGCACAGGTCTCCTCCTTCTCAAAGATATCGTCCACCTCCTCCCAGGGAGAGCAAAGTTCGGCTTCAGCACCTTCTGAATGTGGTCTGACACCATCATTTCCAGATCTTCCAGCACATACTCATCGTCATAGCCATCCTCATCTGGGACGCCGATGTTGGGGTCACAGTACTGGACAGTGAACTTCATGGTGCAGCTGGAGGTGCATGTGACAGCTGTGGTGTCATCGTCAGGCAAGTGGACCAGCGTGTAGCATATCCCTGGCTGGTGGTAGGCGAGGCTGGGGGCGGGGATGCAGCAGAACACTTCGTAGGCATCCGAGGACTCGCCATCTCCAGCAGCTGGTGGTTCAGGGTGTTGGTGCAGTCAAACTGGAACACAATGTGATTGGTAAACATATGCTCGACACAGCAAACAAAATAATCAGTCTCTGCTTCTGTAAGTTGAACAGGCTCAGAAGACTTGAACAAGGGCCCTGGATTCATAAACTCAAGAATGGCAGCCAATTACTCTTGGAAAATATCTTGCCTGAAAGGAGCCATCTTCTCTGGCTTATTAGTCACAAGTGTGATTTCTACTTTCTGTTCAAATATAGGAACCATAGCAAGAGGGATGGATTTCATGTCAAAGGGCTCCTTAGACCTCTATAAATGCCCTTGGCCTCCTAGTTCTTTGCTTTTACTTTTACTTGCCTCCTTTTACTTGCCTCCTGTCCCACTATCATGTTCAACCTTCATTTGGATTTCAGTAATTCCTCTCGGTTACATTACCCTTGACCAAGCCCCACCAGGCATCCTATACCCTCCTCACCATAGATTTTAGATCACTTGTTGTTTGCTTGTTCTTGGGTTTATTAGCACCCTCTTTCTTTCTCCCACCTCTTCCTCTCCTGTGTCCCCACGGGACCGTTGATCTTGTTGTTTTTCCTTCAGAAAGTTTATTCCACATTACTTCTTTATTCCTTACTTGCAATAGTCTTCTCTTTAATGTGAACATCAATGGCTGTGTGATTTATTCTTTTTTTCCAATGATTTTATTAGAGGTGCTTATAGCTCTTATAACATTCAAAACATCATTTATATCAAGTATATTTGTACACATGGTGCCATATTCATTTCCAAATATTTTCCACTTGAGCCCTTGGTAATAATAAGTGCCTATTTTCCCCTCCTTTTTAAAAATTTAAATAATTTTATTGGGGCCTCTTACAGCCTTATAATATTCAATACATCATCTCTATCAAGCACATTTGCACACATGTTGCCACATTCATTTCCAAACATTTTCCTTTGGTATAAGCTCCTCTTAAAAAAAAAGCTCCTCTTTTCCCTCCCCCCCTTTTTTAAATGAATCATTTTATTGGGTACTCATACACCTCCCCTCATGATCCATACATACATCAATTGTATGCAGATCTCATTTGCACACTTGTTGCCATCATCACTCTCAAAACATCTTCCCTCCACTTAGACCCCCAGTACCACCTCCCCATATTTCCCTTCCTCCCCCCCATGAACCTTTAATAATTTATAAATTGCTATTTCATATCATACACTGTCCAATGTGTCCCTTCACTCACTTCCCTATTGGCCATGCCCCAGAAAGGACCTGAAATTGGTTCTCCCTTTCTACTCCACCCTCCTAGTATCACCACTCCCATCACTCGTCTTGAGGGAATATCTATCCTAAATTTCCCATGTTTCTGACTCCAGTGTACATCCTCTGTTCTAGTCAGACTTGTCTGGTAGAACCAGGAGCATGATAGTGGGTGTGAGGAAGCATTTGAGAACTAGAGGAAAGATGCATATTTCATTGTTACTACCCTGGACTTTAACTGGCTCATCTCCTCCCTGCAACCCCTCTGTAAGAAGATGTTGCTTCACCTATTGATGGGCTTTGGGTCACCAATCTGTACTCCCCCCTATTTATAATGATATAATTTTAGTTCTTTGATGCCTGACACCAGATCCCTTTAATACCTTCTGGTCATACAGGCTGGTGTGATCATATCAGGAAAATGAGCATGGAATGTTATGGTTTTTAGTTCTTAAACCCTGATAACTGATCCCTTTGGCAACTCATGGTCCCACACGCTGGTGTGCTTCATCCATGGGGCTTTGTTGCTTTTGAGCTGAATGGCTGCTTGTTTACTCAAGCCTTTAAGATCCCAGACGCTACATCTTTTGATAGCCGGGCACCATCAGCTTTCTTCACCACCATTGCTTATGCACACATTTGTCTTCAGTGATCGGGTAGGGAGGGTGAGCATCATGGAATGCCAATTTAATAGAACAAAGTGTTCTTGCATTTAGGAAGTATTTGAATGAAGATAAAATGCCCATCTGCTATGCTATTACTAAGCCTATATGTATAAGTTCATTGATCTATTTCCTCCATTGTCACATATAAACATATGCACCTATGTACATGCCTGTATTTAGACCTCTATAAATGCTCTTTATCCCAAGTTCTTTCCTCTATTTCCTTTTACTTTCCTCTTGTCCCACTATCATACTCAGCCTCCATTTGGGTTTCAGTTTTTTCTTTCTGTTACATTACCCTTGATCAATCCCTACTGGACTTCTCTCATCCACCTTGTCTCTAATTTTGGATCAATTGATACACACTTATCCCTGGGCTGTATTCTTAACCATCTTTTCACTGTAGGAGTAGGATCCCATTTCTTTAGCACTTGGCCAATTAGACAACAGACACTGATATATTAGAAACAGGTGACTTTTCTTCTCTGAACATACTATGCTCATCTTTGAAAACCCCCTTCGCATTTCTGCTGAACTGAAAGCAATTGTTATGACAATATTTTTGGTTCGTTTAGCACTCTCAGCAATTCACTCATAGTATCTCATGGGACTCTGGAGTGAAACGCAAACTTGAAATGAATGGCACCAGGTGACTGACCCTCTGGTTGTTTGGCACTTTTTTCCCTAATGCTATATGTTTATTTGCTGAAGAAACAAATGCGATGGAATAAAAATGTAATATTTCATCAAAAGAATGAGTTTTATAAATTGAATAAATATTACACAGTTCTGTCAAATTTTCTATACTTATGGACAGAATGAACCTTATTACGGGTGCTTAGAATATGAGTATGTTTAGAATATAAACATTAAACAAAATTAAGCTTTGTAAAATTGTAATTTCCACATTGGGCAGTGTGACAATCACTTAATCTGGTGTCAATTTGAGGATTAGGAGTGTGAGCGTGGAAACTGTCATCTCAATCTGGAGATAGCCAATGAAACCTCTGTGTGGGCATGGCCTTCGCTTGAGAATTCTGAGAAATGTAGTGATTCCTTCTTGGAGGCAGAAGACACTATCTCTTGGCTCACTCCCTGGGAGTGACAAGATACATGGCAGCATGCTGATAGACCCTGAGTCCTGAAAATGGAAGGAACCTTGGGGAGACCCCTGCTAGCACTCAGGTGCTTCTACAGCCACTGGATACACAACAGTCTGCACCCATTGACTTGTGATTGTCCTGTTGTCATTGAATGTGCTTCATGAGTCTAAAGAGGGCTTATTGATTGATATTGGACATGTGGGCTAATATTGGACTTATTGACTTGGACTGGGCTGGGAAGTTTTCTGAATGTTCATTGCTCTTGTACATAACCCCCCCCCCCTTTTTTTTTTTTAGGGCATCACTGCCCGGGAGGTGGGAGTAGAAGGCCCAGCCTTTGCTCCTGTGGAGCTGGAATTGATTCTCCATCCCAGTGGGCCGCAGTCCCGTGCACAACCACTACGCTACCGGGGTTCAGCCCTTATAAACTCTTCTTATACACATATGCATGTTTATGAATTTATTTCTCTAGTCTATCTGGATGAACACAAGCAGCTTCCCATCCACCCACTGTAGAGAGAACCGTAATTACAAGTGTTATTTTAACAACCAGTTTGCTGAACTCAACAATATATTAGGTATCAGTTCTACTGCCTCGGTACAAACTGACAGGTGCACTCCACCCAAGGCGGGCTATTTTCAGTCACTTTATATGCATGTGAAAGTTGGACAATGAATAAGGAAGACTGGAGAAGGATCTACGTGTTTGAGTAATGGTGCTGATGAGAAATATTGAAAGAACCATGGACGAACGAAAAGATCAAACACATCTGTGTTGGAAGAAGCACAGACAGAGTGCTCTTTTGACTTGGAGGGCAAGACTCTGTCTCACTGAGGACATAGTCTTCTGGGCCCTATTATCAGGAGATACCAGCCCCTGCAGAAGGACATCATGTGTGGCGAAGTACTAGAAGGTTAGGGGGAAAGAGGAAGGCCCCGAGCAAGATGGGTGCACCCTGTGTCTGCAAAATGGGCTCAAACAGAACAGCTCGGAGGAGGGTGTTTTGTTCTGTTGTGCAGGCAATCCCTACGAGGCAGAGTGGACTCAAGGGCACTTATCAACAAGGAAGGACTCAATTCATGTTTCCTTGAAATGGTTGTTGAGTCTCAGGACCAAAACAAAGTCTGAAGGGGCACAACTAATGCCTTGGGTTGGATGGGGTGAGGCTTTCTAAGGGAATTCTTGCAGGACCACCTTCAAAGAGTGTACTATTGTGATGAAATATTATCTATATGTATATAAAACTTTCCTTGCCTTTTTCTGCTCAATACAGTTTACAATGGTCTTAATACGTCTCACTAATAACCAAACCCACTGCCACGGATTCATTCCAACTCTCTGTGATCCTATTGGATAGGGGAGGTCTGTCCCAGTGCTTTTCTGGGAGTGTTAACTGGTAGCTTTGAACTGCTGACCTGGAGGTTAGCAGCCCAACAAGTAATCACAATGCCACCAGGACTCCTTCTCACTAATAAGCCTCTGTATTTTGAGAAAATCTACCTAGAGTTTTGGCATTCCCCCCAAGCAGCCTCTGCCTACACCCTTCTGAGTGGCCTTGCCTGCCATGAGCTGAGAAGGCCCGGAAAGCTCCTTAGAAGTCACTGTGTGAATTGCTCTTTGCTCTCTCAATCGTGCTGGCAAATCAAAGGCTTGTTTCCATTTCTATGTTCTTCCCCCAAATCATCTTTAACATCTATCTAGCTTAAAAGACTGACACATCAGCTAGTGACTCCTCATGTTATGATTGCTTTGGGCACCTGGGAGCTGGAAGCTTACTGAGATAAAAATGTTCACTTAAAATTACCAGGTCCTGATCTCTTTGCGGGCTTCCAGAGGTCTGAAGAACGTCTGTTAATAGCGATGATACACACCGTCAGGTGCACTAGACATTTCAGAAGTTGAGGCGAGTTTGAATCCATTTCCTTTCTTGATTCTGCTAGCAATCCAGTGACACAGGCAGAACAGAATGTGACAACTGCCATTTGCCCATGGGGGCTCCATGATTTGTTTAAGGACCCCTCCAGCTGGCTTCAGACCTGGGTGAGGTGACTTCTCCGTGATAATAAGATCACAGGACCCTAGCAGCCAGCACTTAGGCCATCTCTTCCACACCCAGGCCAGATGGGATGTTTTCTTTTGTTCAAGTAGTTTTCATTGTGTGATCCAGGACCAGCCTCAGTAGCATCAGCTGGGAATGTGTTAGAAAATAAAAAATAGCAGGCCCCAGACTTAGGGATTCAGAAACTGAATAGTTTGAACAAGTCGTCTTCAGTTTCTACTGTGCATTGTCAATTGCAGCCACTGCTCTAGGTAAGGCAGCCTTCTTCAGATGACACAGGACAACCAGTCTCCCAGGATGAAAAGGAAGCAAAACTCTATGCATGTTTTTTATTTTTTAAAACAAGTTAAACTATTAACTCTCTTAGCAAGTTTTTGTAGCTCTTTCAACTCGGACATTAGTGCAGATGATAGAGGGAATTACTGGGTTCTTTCTAGACGAGGAAGTCTAGGTGCCCAGTGGTTCTGCATCTGGCTGGGAACCATAAGGTCGGTTCCAAGCCACCATCACTCGGAGCCCACAGGAGGATGATCTTTCTGCTGCTGCAAGTATTTCCAACTTAAAAAAACCACAGGGGCGGTTCTACTCAGGCTTATAGGGGCCGATTCGACACATGGCAGCGAGATTTTTTCTTAAAAAGTGGCTGGTGAAGTTTTCAAAAAGTCATTTACAATGGTGAGGGAATCCACTTGTTCCAGCGCTGGGTGGGAAGTGGGGGCGAGGGGGAGGGGAGGAGCGACAGGCACAGCCCAGAATTGCTGCCCTGAGGGTCCACTTTCGTTCCCCCCCACCTCCCTTCCACCGGATCTCCCCGAGCCTTGAGTCTGACACCCGCCCCCGGCCTTTGGGCCACCCGGTCACCTCCCCCTTTGGAATCCGAGCGTGGAGAGCAGCCAAGGGGGTTCCCCGGCCTCGGCGCGAACTGCCCGCCCCTTCCACCGTCTCCTCCCGCGTCCCCGCCCCCGGCTGGGGCCGCCCGGCGCCGAGGGAGGCGACGGTGCCTCCGCTGGAAAATGAGAGGTGTCCGAAGCCACGGGTAAAGCGCCCCGACCCTGGGGGTCGGAGCGGCCGGAGCGGCGCCGGGAGGCCTCTGCACACGTTCCCTTGCCCACGCCAAGCCGCGTGCGCGGCCAGCACCGGACGATTCCAGGAGAGGCTGCGGTGTCCCGGGCGCCTGGGGCGCGGGGGGCCGGAAAGGCGCGAACAGCCCCCGGCCCGGGGAAACGGACGCTCCCCGCCGCCGCGCAGCGACGGTGCGCCCGGGAGCAGCGGCCGCCGGCGGTCTGGGGGAGCGGGGCGGGCGCGGCGCGCCGTGGACGATGGAGAAGTTTCTGCAGATCGCGCCGCACTCGCTGGCCATCATCCTGGGCCCCGCCGAGGGGTCGGCGGAGCCACCGCGCCGCGGGGCCGCCCCGCCCGCATCCCCGCCGGCACCCGCACCCGCACCCTCACCCGCACCCGCACCCGCACCCGCACCCGCGGCCCGGCCCCAGTCCCAGCCGCTCGCTCGCCACCACATCGGCTACGAGATCTTCGCGGACTTCAAAGCCGAGAACATGCAGCACTTCTGGAACAAGAAGGTCACGGCCGCGGTGGCCGAAACCTTCTTCCTGGGCTGGATCGACGAGCAGGTCCTGCTGATCCAGGGCAAGGAGGAGCACCTGGAGGCGCTGCGCGAGGGCTGGACCCGCCGGGCGCTCCGGCCGCCCTCGGGCTTCCACATCCGCTGTCTGGGTGAGTGCGGCCCACCAGCCCGGCCCGACCCGCCCGGAGCGCGCGCCCGGCACCCGCGGGCGCCAGCCGGCCTGCCTGGAGCGGGCGCGCAGGCCCGGGGCCCCGGCGCTCAGGTCCCGAGCGCGGGCGGCGCCGGCGGCCCTCTGGGAGGGCGGCTCTGGGAAACTGGCGAGCAGCTGGAAAAGGGACTTGCACTCCTCCCCTCCCCCCTGTCCCCACGCCGCCCCCAGCCCGCGGAGCCTCCCGGGGGCGCGGACGGCGCGCCCCGCCTGGGCGGTGCCAGGGGCTGGCCAGGTAAGCGACGGGCGGCGGCGGCGGCGGCGGCGCAGCGGGAGGCTCTCTCTCGGGTCCGGCCACTTGGGGGTCTGTGAGTCTCACCTTTTCGGTCCGTTGTGGGTCAGTGCGATCGAGGTCGGGACGCACGGTTCGGGAAGTCCCGGGCGCTCGGACGCGGGAGGGGACGGAGGGCAGCGGAGGTGCCACGCCGCCTCCCCTCCCGGGACGTCCTGCCGTGGGGGGAGCCCCCCATCTAATCCCAGGGGGCCACCCCGAGCTGCTTTTGCTTGAGCCGGGCGCCTGGCCGCGCTGGCCGCCTGTCGGTCGCCCGCATTTCTGTACGGGACAAAGCTGAGGGGTTCGTTTTGCCCTCAGGACACCTTTCTGCAGGGCGTTTTGCGTTGGGAAGGCCGGCCGCGCCGGGAAGAGGGCGGAGGAAGCCCAAGCCTTAGCAACTGGGGACGAGGAACAGAAGGGAGCTCCGGAGGGGATGCTGCGGGCGTGGCGTTTGGAGTTCCGAGAACTTGCTTTTGATCGCACGCCTTCATTTATGACTTCTTTTCCCGAATTCGGTTTTTATCTCCATTAAAATGTCTTTGCGACCAGAGAGCAGTGATGCCCAAAAACAAACAAACAAAAAATGTCTTTGCGGGGTGCGCTTGGGCTGGTTGGAGAAAAGCGTGTGGAGCAACTAGTAGACGGTGTCTGGAACGACTTCCAGGAAGAAAAGCGTGCTTTCTAGTCCCACGCTTCACAAATTCTTTCTTGACGGATTGGAAGGAGGTCAAAAGTTTACACGCCCAACGAATTGCAGTTGTCCTTGCCCACCTTTGCGCCGAGCACTTTGCTACGGAATTCGCTTTCGCCTTGTCAGTGTTTCCTGGTGGGCAGGTTCTGTTTTGTGTATATTTTGCAAGCCAAAAGTGTTTATACATGTTTTTTTAATGGGCCAAAAAGCAAGTAAAGCGTTCATCTTTTTAGATGTACATGTTCTCTCTCTCTCTCTGGGTTGAATTTCAAAAGGTCCCTCAACTTACTTTCCCTTTCTTTTGCCCAGTCTGCCTCCCTCCCTCCCTCCTTCCCATTCTTTCTTTCATTCCCCCCCCCCCCTCCACACACACACTTTGTCTTCAGCCTTCATTGAGCCCCTGTAATTAGACGGTGCAGGTGAAGGGGCCTTGCTGAATGTCCTTGAAGCTTGCCGGGCTTGTGCTCTTCCAGGGCGGTAAAAACCAAAGCAAACCAAAACAACAATAACAACCCACTGCCATCCAGTTGCCCCGGTGGGGTTCCAGAGAGGGCCACTCTTTCCCCGGAGTAGAGAGCCTCTAGGGCGGAGGGGAGCTGCTAGTGGTTTACGAGGGCCGTTTTATGAGCAGCCCACCAGGGCTCTCCTTCTAGATTTCCTTATGGAAGCCGGGATGTTTTGGTGCACTGTATAGATCGTTCTACCGCCTTTTCCCAGTTTTCTTTTAAGCTTCTTCGTACTTTTTGGAAAATTTCAAACATATACAAAAACACAACTTATTATATTGACCCTCTCCCTATGATATATCACCCAGCTTCAAAAAGTGTCAACGCATGACCAGTCTGATTCCATCTATCCCCATTCACTCCCCCTCCACCACTGTGAAGCAAACCCCTATTTCAGTTATAAATATTTCACTATACCCATTAAAACATTTATTATGATGACAGAATTTGGATTAAGTTCATAAAAATTGGTGATAGCTATTCACATTAACCCACAAAGAACTATTTTGGTAAATTAAAAGCTGACCGTAATTGACAAAGGATTGCCTTTGTCATCTAGGTACCCAGCGGAACTGTCTCGAGTTCATGGGCAGTTGGTGGATGCCATTAATGTCATGCTCCACACAGCCATGAACTTGGTCCTAACCGGCCTTGAGTTTAGAGTACTCATTTTATTATTAGAAGCAAAGGACTTCTCTCCCCAAATGGAGGCATACCTTACAGCAGCGTTCTCAACCTGTGGGTAGAGACCCCGTCAAGGGCCCAACGACCCTTTCACCGGGGTTGCTTAATATATCCTGTATATCAGATATTTACATTATACTTCACAATAGTAGCAAAATGACAGTGATGAAGTAGCAACGAAAAATAATTTTTATGGTTGGGGGGTCACCACAACATGAGGAACTATATTAAAGGGTCTCGGCATTAGGAAGATTGAGAACCCCTGCTAAAGGAACTGCTGTAACTCCTTTTTCATCACCTTGTGGGGTTGCAACAGAGCCCAAAACGCATCAGTGGCTCTGCTGGAGAAAGACAAGGCTGTCTGCCCCTGTAAAGATTTCATTTCAAAAACCCTGTCTAGGGAGGCATGATGTGGAATCAACTAGCTAGCAGGGATGGGATGAGTCGGAATATTTCAGTGGTAACTATTTCAATCTGCTCACAGTGATAGCAGTGATTTGGTTTGGGTGCTGGCATTTCAAGCCAGCTGCAGAACCGATGGTAAAATGCTGAGTTGTTTGCAAGATTTCATCCACTATGAAGTATCTTTAATGGAACCTCGGGGTCTGCAAAGGCTGCTCACTTGGGAGATCTTTCATTAGCCTTTGAAATTCCAGGGTAGGAACGAACTTTTGTAATCTTTTGTTCTGAGTCACAATGCATGTGTTGACAAGTTCATGAAATAATCCATGTGGGATGTCCGCAGTGCGCTTGGCTTACTGGACAAGAGTGAGTGACGCTATCACGGGAATACTCTGAAACTAGGACCCCCGGTGGCATAGTAGGCTGTGGGCTGGCCTGTCAACCACATGGCCAGCAGCTCCCTTAATACCGGCCTCTCTAGGGTAGAAAGATGAGGATTTCTAGGCCTGCAAAGAATTATTGTCTCAGACACCCACAGGGGCCAGTTCTCCCCTGTCCTGGAGAGTCGCTCACCTGGCATTGACTCGATGGCAGTGAATTCTACCCTCGAATCTGATATAATTAGATATAACCATGAACCAGTCCCTGTCTTTGATCCTTCATTATTAGCAAATGCATCTCCTACATTGACATCCCAGCAGTGAGAAAGCAAGATGGCGTCTCTCACAGCCTGTCTTCATTCTTCCTGTGTAATCCTGACCCCTTGTCTCTGCTCCTGACTCCCTGGAACACAGTGAAAGCTTCCAGATGTTCATGGGGAAAGTCCATATATTTGGATTCCATTTGCATGAACCCTTGGAAGTCCTTTCATCTGGTATCAAAATATCATATTATGTTGTTTGGGTTAATTATTTACTGAGTATGAAACAGCCATAGAATTGAATCCACAGGTGAACATTACAAAAGATGTTATATTCCCACTTGGTGAACCCAAGTTAAATTCTTTCATTACCAATACCCCTTGCTTTGAATTGACTCTAACTCCTCGTGACCCGATAGGGTAGGGAAGTTTCCAAGATTGGGATCTTGACAGACTCTCCCTGCTGCAACTTTTTCCTGAGACTTGGCCTGTGGGTTCCACCTGCCCACTTTTTGTGTAGCAACTGAGTGCTTCACCATTACATCGTTAAGACTCCTTTTCACTATCCATGCCAAACCCGAAGGACCCCTGGTGGCATAGTGCTTATGCATTGGACTGCTAACCACAAGGTTAGAAGTTCAATACCAGCCCCCTGCTCCATGAGCGAAAGATGGGGGTTTCTACTGCCATAAAGAGTTCCAGTCTCAGAAAGCCACAGGGACAGTTCCAGTTGGCCCTATAAGATGGTTATGAATCAGAATTGACTCGATGGCAGTGATAAAGCCCAGTCCAAACTCACTGCCAGTGAGTAGGTTCTGAAATCTTTACAGGAGCATCCAGTTCCTATCTATCTCCTGAGGAATGACTGGGAGTTTGGGATGCCAACCTTGCAGTAAACAAACCATCGTTTAACCGGCAGCACCACTCAACCAAACCAAACTCACCACCATGGAGTCAATGCTGACTCACCCGATCTAGAGGACGGAGTTGAACTGCCCTGTGACGGTAAGTTTTTACAGGAGTAGAGAGTCATGGGGTGGCTGGTGGGTTTTGAACTGCTGACCTTCTGGTTAGCAGCCCAATATGTAACCACTGCGCCACCACTACTCCTTTAAGTTACTCAAAGTCCTCATAAGTAACTAGACAAAGTTACAACATAACCGAATGCTGGTTCAGACTGTATTGATCTTGTGGTAAATATGGATTAATTACAACATTTGTTGGTTTTCCAGGTTGTGGCCTTACAGAGTATAGTATGATTGTTCCATTTGATTCTGCAGGAAGTGTGTGTACTCTAACGCAACAGAAAGGAGAGTTGCTGCCAGACAGGGGTAGAAGGCGGCACGGGTTAGCTTGAGTCAAGTCTATGTTTTGGCAGCAGGATCAACTGTTCCTGTTTTGTTTGTACCTTGCACACATCAGCATTGAAGTTGCAAAGCATCTTGGTGCCTGTCATTCAAAGAGCGTGTCATATCCAGTCACGTTAAAACCCTGGTCTGAGACCTGTGGGAAATCCAGGAAATGTAGGAATGTGGGACTCACCCCTAGGGAAGCTTATCTCTAATCTTAGAAATCTCAGGATTCAGTCTATGCATTTACAATTTTATTAATTTCTAGCCAGTCCTAAAAAAGTTATCATGTATTACCACCCTCTGGCTCAAAGATCTTTTCAGCAGAGGGGTGCTGGTTTCATTGTGCTTAGAATGAATTTATGAGATGGTGGGATTCCTAGTGGTAACCGCCAGGCTGGCCCTGATTTATTTATTGCCCCTCTTTGGGCCTCATTTTCATTTTGAACACAAGTTTCTTTCCTCATGAGCTTACTGGGAATTTGTCAAAGAAATTCCATCCAGAGGCACATTTACCAGTGATCAGCAAGGACCTGTCCCAGGGCTCACACACCCAAAGGGGGGCCGGACCTGAGCTCGAGTGAAAATCCGCAGGAGCTTGTGGATTCTGGGGCTGTTCATGTATTTTCGGGTGAACACGAACAGGGAAGTTTGTTAAATAAAGCTGCCTCTGCAAATGAGGAGCCCTGGTGGCGTCGTGGTTACACCTTGGACTGGAAATCATGAGGCCTGCAGGACGAAACCACCCGTCACTCCGTGGGAGAAAGAGGCTTTCCACTCCCACGAATATCGCAGTCTCAAAAACTCACAGGGTCAGTCCTAAGTGCCCTGCGGGTAGCTCTGAGTCGGCCTTGCCTCCACGCCAGTGAGCTGACGTCAGTTTATTGACAAATAATGGCACACAGTCTCATCTTGTCTAAAATCTCTCACCCAGTAACGGTTTGATCGCCTTAAAAACAGAATTTTCAATGTGTGTGGGGTGCTTCCAATATTTACTTGATGTTCTGTCTCATTTATACATTTGTAAAACAAGTTTCCAACCCTTCCTTTTTGTCTAGTAGCTTTCACTACAATATGATCACAGACATTCCTTCACTCAAGGGAAGGAATTATCTGGCTTATCGTATCTTAATGATACTACATGGTTACATGGATGCACTTATAGGGGACAATTGGTGGGTCTAGTCTATTACTATATCAACCTAGATGTGACATTATATGTGTAGCACATTGTAATACAATATATATCTTCAAAAATGTCAGATGCCAAAATCTTTTCATAAACTTGGGTGACATTGGCTTTAAAAGAGCTTTAAAGAAAACTTTTTATTGTGGCTTGATTGAGAGTTTACAGAGCAAATTGGGTGTCCACTGAGCAGTTCCTGCCCATTGCATAGGTGACATTTACAGCAGTTCCCGCCCTGGTCCAGCACACGTCCTACTTCCTCTCTCTCTGTTTCCTGCTTCCATCCTTTCTTGCTCTCTGAGCTCTATCTGGGCAGATGATGCCCTTCTCAGCTTGTATGGCCTTTGTTCTAAGGAATGCAGACCTCCCTGATGGCGCCGTTTGAGTTTTTTTCTTCTGGTAGGGATCCCATGTTACAGAATAGAACTGGCCTCATAGGTTGTTGGGGGATTTTTTTGGAGGAGGGGGTGCTATTATTATTTTATTGAGAGAAACAGTTCACCAGGTCTTTCTTCCGTGGAGCTTCTGGCTTGGTTTGCACTTGATGAGCAGCTGCTTTCAGGATTGTTGAGGATACAGTTCATTCTCACTAGGGACCAGTAGGGTCAGGCCCTGTCAAGGGCTACCTCATTAAAGAATTTCATCAATGACGTGGGTAACAAGGCAAAGAGAGGCATCAGAGGCTTGGGGTTGACACCACCAGTGACAAAGTTACAGGGCCATCTAAGGATGGTGGAAAGCCAAAATCCAAATTCTCTGCCGTGGAGCTGATGCCGCTCATAGCGACTCTGTAGGCCAGGGTCAGAGTGCCCCAGTGAGTTCCCTAGATTATTTCTGGGAGTAGAAAGACCCTTCTTCCTCCTGATGATTGGCTGGTGGTTTAGAACTGCCAACCCTGAGGATTGCCACCCAAACGCATGACCACCCTGCCACTAGGGCACCTCAGGGTTGTGGGAGAGGCTGCAGACTAGATTTCAGAGTGAAAAGCTCATGTCATATGACTGAGACTCAGTTATCAGCATAATTGGTTCCCCTCCAGAAAAAAAACAACAATCAAAGGATGCTATAGTAGTGACCTTTCAAGGAGGAACAAGGCAGGATTTGCCTGACAGCACAGAGGCCCCCTGGAAACCAGAAGGCCAGAGAGGAGGAGCATGAGTGGGGGGGGGGGGGGGGGGAGCGGGGGGAAGCTCTGGCATTTTGCAGAGAGAGCAGCCAGAGTGGTGGAACAATCTGCGTCTGCTTTATTGATGGGAAGAGCAACTTAATTTTGTCAACTTTCACCTAAAGCACAATACAATGTTCAACAAGAAACCAAAGTAAATTACAAGTAGAAGAAACGAGGCTAAACTCAGTAGAAGACAACAGAGACAGGCAAGCAAATCGAGGTAAGTGGGCCTGTCAGAGTGGAATGTAGATCAGGAATGCGAGATTGCTATACCACGTGCAAACCAGTCAGGGAGATTTCACCGTAATGACAGACCGGAGGAGAAAAACCATTTGATCATTTCCATGGATGCCAAACTCAAGATCAAAAGCTCACATCGAGTTAAAGTAAAAAAAAACAAAAAACAAAAAACATCTAACAACCCTTAAAGGACAGCTAATGTCATTCTTCATGATGAAATACTGACAGCTATTCTCATTAGAGTCGGGAAAAAGCTGAAGCTGTCTGTCCTTGTTGCCATTCATCAGTTAATTGTAGACACTAGGTCTAGTTAAAGACCTAAAAAAACCCCAAAATCAAATCAAATAAATTCTCAGCAGACATGTTGAACATGTTTAGTTTAGACTAAGGAGACCAACATCATGTTGGCCATCATTCCAAGGATATTTGAGGAAAGTATTACTCTAGTCTTACATAGGACTCTGCTATAGTTAGAACTGAAATGTGATTTATAGAACTACTAATACCTCAAGGGTACATAGCGCTCTTTGAAGTGTCAAACATGACAGGTACATTACATTATAAAACTGTGATTGCTTAAAATTACCCAAAGAAGATCCAGGATGGAGCAACAGGATGGTGTTTGAAAAACAAGTCAGGGCACTTATGACTGTGTAAACTCTGATCCAAGATCTGCAGTTCTCAATCTGTGGGTTGTGACCCCCTTGGGGGTCAACCAACTCTTTCACAGGGGTTGCCTAATACATCCTGCAGATCAGATATTTACATCACAATTTATAGCAGTAGCAAAATTACAGTTATGAAGTAGCAATGGGAATAATTTTATGGTTGGAGATCACCACAGCATGAAGAACTGTGTTAAAGGGTCTCGGCATTAGGAAGGTTGAGAATCACTGGCCTAGATGCTGTTAACCTTTCTTAGCAGGCCTTCCTTAGACAGTCCAATATTTGCATAACTTTCCTGTTATCCTGCTCTGGGTCTTCTCTGTGACAAGCATCATGTTTTTGTACCCTAAATAATTTTCATAGCTGTGAATCAGCATGGACTCAGCAGTGGCAGCCTTTTAATGGCTATGGAGAAAGGTTGCCCATTGCCAGGTGGCTACAAATCTACAGATTCATTTCCCCCACTGTCTCAGCATCTTTGTCTGCCAGCTGCATCTTGGAATCATCTTAAGAAACCCAAGTCCAAGCCTTTTGCTTTTGAGTGAATTGCTACTCATGACGAGGAGAGCTGCTTCAGTGGGTTTTCGTGGCCAGGACCTTTACGGAGGAGCCCTGGTGGCATCCTGGTTATCTGCAGGGCACAGAGCACAAGATCAGTGGTTGGAAACCAGCCTATCTGTGGAGAGAGATGGGTCTTTCTACTCCCATAAAGAGTTACAGGCCTGGAAATGCACGGGGAGGGTTCTATCCTGCCCCTGAGTTGGCATTGACTGGGTGGCAGTGAGTTTTGGTTTGACTCTTTCTGCAAATGGCTTGCCTCACCTTTTTTTTTAAACCGTGGTACCACTGAGTGAGCTCAAACCATCCAGGTTTTTAGGTGAGTAGCTGAGTCCAGCGGGAGCAAGAGGAGGCTGTCCGTTGCTATCAAGAATTACAATCTTGGAAACCCACAAGGACAGTCTTGTTCGCCCTCTTGGAGCACGATGAGCTGAAGTTGTTGAGTTTGGTTTGTTTGCTTTTTTGGAGCTGAGGATCAACCTTTTGTACCTGCCAGGACCTTCTTTGGACAGGGGGTGGTGCTGTGTGAATTCTGACCGAGTTCTGGCCACATCCCTCTGCGAGAGTCTTGGGGAACTTCAGTTCCCTGATATGAGAAGATGCGCACAGTTCCTGCAGGCTGCGTTTAAATGTTGGCACGGTGCCGAGTGAGAGTAGCCATCCTTTGATCAGCATTACATTTATCTTATAATCTCATCACGGTGTCAGTATTCACCCAGATCCTCAAACTGGCTCCCTCCAAGCTAAACAAGGTCTTGATAAGCGAGCCTGTCCCCCTTGGTGCCCTTCCTTTGGGTCTTGTAGACTTGGAAAGACTTCTGACTGTTGAGTTAATGTAGAATTCCAGGAGCTGTGAACGATTCTGTGTTCACTGTGGGGAACTTGGAGACCAGCACGATTGATCTAGGTTGATCACTGACTTTCTTTAATGAGAGTCTGGTTACTGATTTATCAAAAAAGAAAAAAAGAAAGAAACTGCATTCAGGGAGAGCCCTTAATAGTTAGTAGCCTGTGAAACCCAAATATAGAAAAACAAAAGCAGTCCTTTCATACACACACACACACACACACACACACACACACACGCCTCTCGGAATGCTCCCAGATAATGGTCTTTGCTCTCTCTGCATCTTTAGCGTTTTCTTTGATACTGAGAGAGAAACAGCCTACACGGGGTTCTTTGAGACACGCAGTTAGTTACAATCGGATCAGTTCAAACTCATGAGGACTCCCTCGTTTTGTTGGCAGCTAGCTAATTCATACTTCAGGGTTCATGTACAGAGTAGGGAGAAGAATCAACTTAAAACAACATCAGTTCCACTGCTACATAATCCACATACCCTACAATTCAATAGTTCAATCATATCAAGAAGAGTGGTGCAACAATTACCACAATTTTAGAACATTTTCTTTCTTGTGCTCATTGTTATTAGCTCCCCCTACCCCTCCCTGCCTGTCAATCTTCCCTGCCACATCCTCAAGAAACCACCAATCCAATGTTGGTATCTCTCGTATACCTTAGGATGACCATCTCTATATGTGTGAGTCCGGGTAGACTAGAGAAACAAACTCATAGACACGCATGTGGATCTAAGGGAAAGGTTTATATACAAGAGGAATGGGACATTGAGAAAGCATCCCAGCCCAGTCCAGTTCAAAGTCATAAGTCCGATATTAGCCCATATGCCTGATACCAGTCTATAAAGTCTCCTTCCAACTCATGAAGTCACAGGTCAGTGGGTGCAGAGACCTGGCGCTGGCAGGGGTCTCCCCATGCTCCTCGCTTCCAGGCCTCAGGGTCCATCAACAGCATCCAGTGGTGGTCAAAGCAACTCAGCGCTGGCAGGGGTCTCCACATGGTTTCTCCAGCTTCAGAGATCTGGTTCCATCAGGGTAAGGCCGTGTGGCTTCTCCTCCGGTTCCTCCAGCTTCTCGGATGCTACCATCTTGTCTTGTCTGTGATTCATCGTCTCAGAGGCTAACTCCCAACAACTGGGGAGATAGCTTCTCATGTTCACGAGGGAAATATCATGAGATTTACCAGAAGTCTCAGGAGAAAGCCATGCTCACACGGAGGTCTCATTGGCTACTCAATGACTATCTCCAGATTAACAATCCAGATTCCACCCCTACACCTCAATCATGAAATTAACATAAGCACATGACCGCCACACTATATATTCATCCACCACGGAAAAACAAGCAAAAACAAAGGAACAAAAAAGCTAACGACAATAACAAATTGAGAGAGAGGGAAACCTTGTTTAAAAAGAAAGTGGGAGCTGAGCCCTGGTGGCGTAGTGGTTGTGCATGGGACTGCAGCCCACTGGGATGGAGGTTCAATTCCAGCACCATGGAGCAAAGGCTAGGCCTCCTACTCCCACCACCAGAGGGCAGTGATGCCCAAAAAACCAAAAAAAAAAAAAAAAAAGAAAAGAAAAAGTGGAAAATATGCAGAACTAGAACAACTTTAAAATGAGTCACAAGGAAAATCAAATGATAAGTGATAAGGTATTAAAAAAAATCAACCTAGCCACATCTGCCATAATCCTCTTTTCAGTGAACTCTGCATGATAGCAAGGCTATTCCCATTCATGTGTGTTAGGCTGGATTGACTAAAGGAACATGTCCATAGACTGTAAGACAGCTTTTAACCAAGACAATTGTATCTTGGGAAAATATCCCAGCCCAGTCCAGATCAAGTCAATAATTCTGGTATTAGCCCATAAATTCAATATTAGACCTTGAATTTCTCTTCCAACTCATGCAGCACATGTAATGATGCTGAATGATGGAGGATCACAGGCTGGTGGGTGAAAAGTCTTGTGGATCCAATGGCGGGGGAAGCATCTCCAGGACCCTGGCTGTCATTAGCATGTGACTTGTCAATAGGAAGGTAAAACAGAGAGACAGTGTGGGTGACCCACCTCCAGGGAGAAAGAGCAAGTCCCCAGCATGCTCATGAGAAGTCCACGCCCTCAAAGAAGAATCATCATGCTCTGACCTAATTGTCAGGCTAAACTTCACCCCTTCAACTTGACGTGAACTTGGGTAGCAGCCACACGTGGTCTGAATTCAGGGGGTGTACATTGGAGGCTTAAGTGGAGACTTACTCCCTATGTAGTTCGCCATTCACTTTTTTTTTTAACTGAAACCAGGTTTCAATGGGTCAAAAGGGAGATCAAATAAGATTATGACATTTTAACCTAATGGTCTACTATCATTGTCTTGACAATGCTCTCTGTCTGATAACAAGCCTATTCATATTCCTAGACTGTGGTCCGAGGGAATTCAAAGGAGGCGTAACCAATATGGGGATTCTGTAAATGGGTCTTGGACGTCCACTATCCTCCATATCCTTCTGCAAACTGAGTGTTCGCTAGTTAAACTCTGATACCATTTCCTCCATTGGTTTTGGATTATATTGCTTACAGTCCTGAGCTCACACAGGCTGAGGTGCTTCTTCCATGTGGACTTAGTTGGCACCTGTTTAGATGACTGCTTGTGTGAATATAAGTCTTTAAACCCCAGACACTCTTCTTTCTGACTGCTGGGCACCGTCTGGTTTCCTCATCACCCTTGGCTGTGGCATCCATATCTTCAGTGATCTCTTTATGAAGGGGCATATCAAGCAGGACACGTCACAGGACATGTCACAGGAAGTGTTCTTTCACTACGGCTAGAATTAAGTGAAGAATGAGCTCTTCTTAATGTTTACTATGGGGTAGAGCCTAGTCTAGGAATTTATAGACTTTGTCTCATTTCATCCTTACATATGTAGTAGTAAGATATTTTCATTTTTTGAATGAAGAAACTGTGGTTCGGGAACTAGCCTTTCATAGCTCACACCCAAATCCACACTCTCCAAATCCAAATTCTGAGCCATCAAACCAATGCTGGCTCATAGAAAGGCCAAGTAGGATCGCCTCTGTGAGGCTCTGAGATTGTAACGCTCTTGTGTGTGTGTGTGTGTGGGGGGGATCCCTGCCCTCTGGTGGGAGTAGGAGGCCCAGCCTTGCTCCTGGAGAGCTGCTGCTGGATTTGAACTGCCAAGCCAGTGGGCCGCAGTCTTGCACTCAACCACTATGCCAGCGGGGCTCAGCCCCTGAGATTGTAACTCTTTGTGGGAGCAGAAAGGCCCTCTTTCTCCCCTGGAAGGACTGCTGGTTTCCAAGTGCTGAGACCCTGTAGTTAGCAGCCCAATGCATAGCTGCTATGCCATCACGTGGGGTCTTAAATTTCAACCCAGCAGTCTCTTTAAAACTCTTTAGTTTTCTGGTAGGCCAAGGTTTTGACTCTGTTAACTATAATTTATTATTTTTTACTCTCTTGTATTTTAATTTCCTCTGAATGTCAATAGGGTCGATACTTATAATATGTTTTCTGAAATTTGCTATCAATACTTCTCACCATACGTGAAGCAGAGGACGGCTTTGATACTAAGGTATAAGCTTCCTGCCATCAAGCCCACTCCGACTACAGTGACCCTGCAGGACAGAGGAGAACTGCCCCCTGGGTTTCCAGACTGTTAACTCTTTACGGGAATAGAAAGCCTCTGCTTTCTCTTGGTGGTGGAAACCGGCAGCACAATCCATAACCCACCACTGTACCAGCGAAACAGTGCCTTACACATGAGTGCCCTCCAATGGGACATTTGGGGGACTTGCAAGCCCAGCTTCCTGATTTACAAAATTGTAAATGTTCACTTAGCTGATGACTGCCAGATGGTGGCAGTGTCAGATAGATCGTCAAAGACTTGCCTAACTGGAGCCTTAGAAAGGAATTCAGGATAAGAAAAATTTTGCTCTCAACGGAGGAGGTTTTTTATTATTTTAATAGCAAAAAGAGCAGAGTAAAGAATGTGAGGGAAGATGCTTTAATGGTAAAATAGATGTGGTGCAAGGAAGAAAATTCACCACACAGTACCTTACTGTGTTCTTCTGTTTAAAAAATCATTTTTTAGGAGGCTCTTACAGTTCTTTTATAAAATTAATTTTTAAAAAATTTCTGATCATTTTATTGGGGGCTCATGCAATTCTGATCACAATCTGTACATCCATCCATTGCATCCATTGCATCCATTTGCATCCATTGCATGCAAAGCACATTTGTACATTTGCTGCCATCATCCTCAAAACGTTTTCTTTCTATTTAAGCCCTTGGTATTAACTCCTCATCCCCTCTCCCCACCTCTCTCCCTGCTTTCTCCTCCCTTATGGGCCCTTGATAATTTATAAATTATTGTGATTTTGTCATATGGTACACTGTCCTATGTCTCCCTTTGCCCAGTTCCCTGTTGTCCGTACCCCAGGGAGGAGGCTCTCTGTAGGTATGAAAAGGCAGAGGTAAATAACATTGGTGTTGTCATACTCCTCTCGGAGTAAGCATATTATAGCTCTGTGTTAGTCAGCCCAATTTAAAGATCTTGCTCCCTAGGGAGGTACTTTTAATTTCTGAGTATAAGGGTTATTATACCAAATCTCAAGCCTAAAGGAATTATGTCTCCCGAGTTTTCTGGATGAAAAGCAACAGCAGTCATGTGGTGTGGGAAAGAGTATTTTGCTTTCTTTTGGTCTGGCACCAGAGCGGGTAGTGGGCTGAGGATATACATTTAAAAGCGTAATACAATTGTTTCTGTGAATGAAATGTGGTGGGTGGGGCCAGTGACAATAAAGCATAAAGTCTTGAGAGCTATGCCCTTGCTTTTGAGTCCGTTCTTGGTGGTCAGGGGGCCGTGGCGTGGACACCGACTCAAGGGTAAGAGAAGGAAACACGGCCCGGTCTGGTGCCGCCCCACCATGGCGGCAGTGCTTGAGCCCCACGTCCTTCCCACTGTCCCACTGCTGCTCGGATGTGTCCATGGGCGTTTGGTCTTGTGAACCAGAGAATGGACTCAGAATATAGACGGGCAACAGGAAGCAGAGGTTATTTGAAAAGAAAAGCAGCTGATGTAGCAGGTAGGCCAGGGGCACGAGGGAGTTGCCACAGAATGAACTGTGTGTCTGAGGTTTTTTTTTTTTTTTAAATCAGGTGTGGGGTACTGGCCTCTCTGCGTCTACAGGTTACCAACGGACCAATCCCGGGACTATTTCTCTGGTCCAATCAAAAAGCTGGCTTTGCTCTCTCCTTGGCTGGATCTTGCTTGGCCACGGACAGGGCAGGAAGCATGCAGGATTCAGTAAAAGGAGTCTTGGGGTTGATGGCCTTGGAGTTTTGAATCAGCTCAGGGGACTTATGCCTACAGGTTTAAGGTGAGGTTGCCCTAGATGGTGGAGAACATCCCACCGTTGGCTTCTTTCCCTCACTCTGCCTGCGGGTTGATTATGTCTTAGGGTCGGAACTATTTATACCCAGGGTTCACGTCCGAAAAGGTACTGTAACAGAGACACCTGTGCTTGGAGCCATCGGGGTTTTTGTCCGAGAGCTCAGTGTAGCCCTGATGTGAAGCAAACAAAGATGGAAGCCAGGAGCCTGCTCTTCGGGGCATTGCGATTTAGCCCTGGGTTGGGGCAAGTGGCCCCGGGAAGAGAAAACAAGACAGTTGTTGGTCGTTCAAGAGAGACCAAAGGCCGATCCAATAGATGGTGGTCGCTTGTGCAAATCCTCTTTTGTCTCCAGTGGGAGAGCACCTGGAGCCTTAGCCTTCATTTGCACTGCAGAACCGGAGACCCCGGGGGACCAGGGTCAGGGCTGGAATGCTGGAGGACTGGCGTGATGTTCTGCTCACCCCTGTGCCCCCACCCCAGCACAGAGCCCTGGGTGCTAGGACAGCAGGGAGGCCCCTCTGGTGCCATGTGAAGCCACCTCGGGGCTTTGATGTGTATTTCTGCATGTGCATCCCCCCCCCCCCCCCCACGTAACAGATAATCCAACGAGATCCAGATGTCTTTGTTCTTACTTATGTTCACTTACTTGCCTGAAAAAGGTAGACGTGCGGTTTGAAAGTGCCTCAGGAACCGGCAGTCACGCCAAAACAAGGCTGAGGATGTGGTAGTTCACCCTTCTGGGGACAAGGAGATGGTGAGGAGGGGCAGGGGGTCCCAATGGCCGACGCTGGGGTGAGCAGCTCTTTGCATCACCCCCTACACCGCCAGGGCGCGAGGACGCTTTAGAAATGCTAGAAAGAGTGTGCAGAAAATGAGCCGTGGGAAAATTTTGAGACACTTTTAAAGGGTGGCTTATTGTCCACAGGTAGTTCTGTAAATAAAGATGCCCCTGTGAAGTTGCAGTCCCTGTAAGGGCCTGGTCCGAATCGCTTTTCAGAGGTGGCAGTGAAGGTCAGTGAACTCTGCGTACACATACGTACACATCATGGCAGTTGTATTTCAGTCTGAATGCTTTCTGAGTCCGCTCCCTGTCAACACGTCGCTTCCGATTTAGAATCTACGTGACGACTGAGGTGTTTAGTCTAAGGAAACCGTTAAGAGAAATGCAGGGATTTGAACCTTGTTCATCTTTCGATCTCTTAGAAAACAAAACCCTTTCACATTTTTGTCATACCCCTTTCATTGTTATACTTTCCTTTTACCTTGGCTATGTTTGCTAAAATATCTTAATGTTTTTGCTTTTGACTACCTGAAGAGATTGAAGCGTGAACATCTCATATTCTCCAGAAAGCCGGAGGTTGGTGTCTGGACGCCCCAGACAGGATGGGTTGACAGTGGATGCGTTGGTGGGCTGCGGCGTAGGAACCGTTGTGTGGATGACGCACATGGATGAGGTAGCACGTCACACAAGAACACCAGCTTTTGATAAGCCGTGTGTGTGTGAACTAAAGTAGCACAGCGCAGTCTCAAAGGACCCCGCACCGACTGCACACGGGCAGGAAGTGCCATCTTCAGCAGCTACCTTTCGAGCTTCTAGTTAGACCCATCGCTGGTGAACTGGAGTAGTCAGTGGGTGTGAAAACGGGAAGGTGACTGACTGGAGAGGGAGAGAGTTATTTCCAGTCTGCAAGGACAGAGCCAGCGTAGGTGTGAGTTGGTAAAACTTCTGGCCCAGAAAACTCCCAGCGGTCAGTGTTTTCCAGAACCTAGGAGGATGTGCCTGCCCTGACTGGGAGTCAGAGGACCGTGGGAGGTGGTCCAGACCATAGCCCATGGCGCCCATTTATTTGGAGAAGACCACTGAACTGTCATTTGGAGGACTTTTTTTTTTTTTTTACAATGTTTTCATTTTTGCTTCCCAGTTTATATGGTGCAGGCTTTATCAATTCAGCATCTAACGGCAGCAATGAAACAACACGATGGTCACATTAGATCTGAAGACCCAAGTCAGGAAAATGAAGGCGTTGTCACAGCAACGAAACAACACGATGGTCACATTAGATCTGAAGACCCAAGTCAGGAAAATGAAGGCGTTGTCACAGCTGCAGAGTGGAACTGCATCCCCAAAGAAGCGTCACCAGCAGGCAGTTCTACAAAGAGGGGCCCCTGATGTCAGTACGGCGGACTTGGCCTAAAGTATGGGAGTGCCAAGGGAGCCCCTGGCGGTGTCGTGGTTACACATTGGGCCAGGATCTTCCTGGTCAGCAGTTCAAAACCATCAGCAGCTCAAGAGAAAGACTGGACTTTCTACTCCTGTGAACAGTTAGAGTCTCAGAAACCCCCAGGGGTCACTGGGTCAGCAGTCACTCAATGGCAGTAATGATGAGGGTGTGGCATCCTTTTCTCATAGGATAGGTTTTCCTTCTTCCCACTCTCCTCTCTCGTCTCGGGAGTTCTTTCTCGTTCATGCAGAAGACATGGATACATGGTGAAACTGCTATGTCAAGAGCATCCTGCTGAGTGAGATGAACTGGTCTGATGAAGTGCAGGTTGTGGGCTAGGCCAGCATCTAGAGAGCAAAGTGAGCTCGTTGAATACCTGGAGCAGTGGAAAGGAGAAAATGGAGACTTTGTGTTTCGGTGACACTGCGTTAGGGTCATGGAAAAATCGGAGAGCAGATAATGGTTGAACAATGTGATAGACATAACTGGTGTCCCTGAATTGAACACGTGAAGAATGATAAAACGATAAATGCTTTGTTACATATCTTTACTACAGCTTCTTAAAAAGCAAGAAATCATAGCAGTTTCTTATAAGAAAGTTAGATCTCCAGCTTGAAGAAGTTCAAAGATTCAAAATCAGATAAAAATTTCTGACAATGTTAACTGAGTCACTTATGACTAATTAGGAAAGATCCTTTGTGGGGAAAAAATAGTCTAATGAATGGTTATTCTCTTTCACATTTTAAAAGTTAGCACTGTATATATCTCATTGATTATGGGAGACACAACACCCAGAAAACGGAAAAACATTTTTATTTTCCTAAAATAACATCAGTTTTTTTCTGTGCCTACTTCTGTACCTGCTTCTTATAAAGTAGCCCAAAATAGGGCTGAGCCCTTGTGGTGTAGTGGTTGTGTGCGGGACTGTGGCCCCCTGGGTTGGCAGTTCAAATCCAGCAGCAGCTCTCCAGGAGCAAGATTGGGCCCCCTACTCCCACCAGGGCAGTGATGCCCCCTAAAAAAAAGTAGCCCAAAATAAGAATACCTGATTTACCTAATGTCTTGCAATGGACAGCATATTTGTAGCAAAAAAATATAAAAGCCAATCTAGACTACAAATTTATATGCAGTTGAATAAATTGATCTATAAATGTAAATGTACCAAACTGATGACTGTCTGCAAGAAATCACATTATGCATAATATATTTTAATGTGCCCATATTATTTAAGCGACATTAGATTTGCTTAGAAAAGCATTTCACATAAATATTACAGATTATGTTTTAAATGGTGACTTTGCTGTTGTTTCGTTGTTACCAGTAGTTGAGTCAGTTCTGGCTTATAGGAATGCTTATCGGAATGTGTACAACAGAATGAAACATTGCCAGCCCTGGGCCCATTGTGGCAGGCAGGGTGTGAATCCTTCTCATTCAGATTCTTCCTCTTTTTTACTGACTTGTTACTTGACCAACCATGAAGCCCTTCTCTAAGGTCTGATCCCTCCTGATAGTCTGTCCAAAGTACATGACACACAATCTTGCCACCCTCAGTTCTAAGCAACATCCTGGCTATCTTTTTTTGTTTTTCTGATAGTCCATGGTATGTGTGTGTGTGTGTGTGTGTGTGTGTGTGTGTATTTAATAGTCCCCATCATCATCATAATTCATAGATGCCAACTCTTCTTTGGTTTTCTTTATTAATTGTGCAGCTTTCATAGTAGTTTAAGGCCATTGAAAATACCAGGGCTCGGGGCAGATGCACTATAGTCCTGAAACTGATGGCTTGGCCCCTGACAACTTTAAAGAGGTCTTGTGCAGCAGTCATACCCAGTGCAGTATGAGGTCTGTGAACATTGATTGTGCGTCCGCACAAAATGCCATCTTTGATGCCCACAATCTTTTCTGTTTCTGGTTCTCATAAGACAGCTTAAAGTGGGCAGAGTATTGCCTTTGGCCATGGGTTTTCTTTGTATCTTTCATGAAGTTTGTTTTTTAACAAATGTACTAGTGGAAAAAGGAGAGGGACTTCCATGCTGACAAAATATCAATAGAAATGATTTCCGTATCCCAGTTTGATGTGAATTTGTGAGTTCACATCATTTCAGTGACTAAAATGGACTCCTTAGCTAGAATGTCATTCGGTGCTGGACAACAGAGGGTCAAGAGCATGTCTTACTATTTTACAGAATGCTTTCACTAGCAAGAAGTTACAGTGTGCGCGATTGTGTAAAGAGAGATACTCGGAGTGATTTTCCCGAAGCTCTGACCTTCTATATGCAAAGGTTCCAATGACTTAGAATGGGAACTTGAATGGGTGAATGTAGCTCTTTGTAATGTTACAGCTACATCGAACTTCCCACGGGACTGGGTCATTATATTGAGTGTGCCCTCATGCTCCAAAGATTGCCCTGGTCTTCAATGCTGCCGTCTCTAGTCATGGAACTTGACAATGAAGACTGTTTACATCATCACTTACTTTCAGATAATTAGCTTTTCTATTTTATTTGCTTGCATCTTTCACTTTGCATAGCTTTCCTCATTAGATTATTATTTCATTGAGGGTGAGTCTGTAATTTATATTTCCAACTTCTGTTCTCTCTGTATTGTGAACTTATAAATTCAGCCTAAGTATACTTGTAAGTTTTTTTGGTGGGGAGTTGTGAGTTTTGCTTACATGATTGAATACCAGACGTAGTCTGTAGCCCCCGAATATCCAGCATCAGCATCTTCTTTGTAGGCCTGGTCAGTCTTCAGAAGTCCTGGGGCCACTCCAAAAATAATTAGAAACCTGATATAGCTTATGCAAAGTGTGAATTCCAGAGTGTATTTTGCAAAGGATAAGATTCATTTTCTGCGTATATTTTTAGAGCAGAACAATCGTGATATTTTTTTGCCTCTGTCATGAAAATCTCAGTTAAAAACTAGTGATGTCCCCATACCCCTGCAGAATCAACTTTTCCTTCATAAAGGAAATCGAGCAGAGTTGAAACATGTCAGCAACCCAGCAAAGTTGTGAAGCGTCTATATTAAACAGTCCTGCATTCAAATGATTAAGAACATGCCCTCCTGAAAGACCCTTTCATAAAATCAGACACTTTGAAGCCCACGCCCTTGGAGAGGCCACGGAGAAGGCTTGCTGGTGATGCCTTTGCCCTGCTCCGCAGACCAGGCTGCCGGGACCGAACGGAAGGCTCTGCCAAGGATCTTGACCTTCCAGGGCAGCCACAGACCCCGTTATCCCCTGTCTGCCAGCTGAGATGATTGACATGGTCCAGGCCTGGGCTGCGTGTATTCGATGCGTGAAGTTATGAAGAAAAAGCACTGTAATATCTCCTCAAGGCAGGCGAGCACACTAAAGCTTTAACTTGTGTCAGCCTTCTTGGAAGCCAGGCCACCGAATCAAAACGAAGAAACATCTAGTCCTTTGGAGGCTGACCTGTAATCAAGTAGAAGACGTTCATCCTTACTAACCAAGTGACTGATTGTGTCCAGAAGAGTGTGCTGAGCCCCGGATGGCCCCCCTTGCTCTGTCAACCTTTGAAGGCGAATGATCAACCAGGCAACCTGTGCCCTGGAGCAGATGCCAGCTCACAGCAACCCCTTAGGTGTCAGCGAGGCACCGTGCTTCTGAGAACTTTCAATGGCTGTTGGTTTGTTTTGAAATATGAGGGGTTCCCTCCACCACCACATGAACATCTTTTCGAAGCTATGTAATGAAATTTTTTTTACAGAACAACATTGTCACCTCCAAAATACTCTCCATTACACTTCATACATTTGTCATATCTGTGATTCGATTCTGGAAACATTTTTCAAACTCATCTGTGTGGATAGCTGACAGCACCTCCCTCATTTTTTTCTTCACCTCTTCTACTTCATCAAATCACTGCCCCTTTATGGCTCTGTGATACGCAGAAGGTGCAGGGGGTGAGGGAGGTATGCTATTTTTTTTTGCGGGGGCAGGGGGTTCAAAACTGGTATCCTGGGATGGCTGCATGAGCAGATGCATCGTGGTGGTGGCAAAACCAGTTTCTGCCTGCCACAAATCAGAACTTGTTGGTCACTCACTGTTACACAATCTTTTCAGCACTTCTAAAGAGAAAGCTTGATTGAAAGTCTGACTTAGTAGAATGAGCTACAAATGCGTGATACGTTGACCTTTTTGTTTGTTCAGGAAGCTGACAGACGTCCAGAATGAGGCTTGTCATCAATTGCCATTTCACTTTTTTTTGAAGTGAGAAAACTACTCTTACACTTGAGTTTTCCCTCTAGTGTTGTCCTTGCAAGCTGTGTTTAACATTGCAACAGTTCTGTGGTATTTTTCCCTGAGCAGGAAACAAAATTTCTCAGCTGCATGCTGTTCTCTTAAACTAGCCATCACAAAAAACAGGTTTGAGGGAAATTGCTTTTACAAACAATTTCACTGTGACCAGAGAGAACCTTCCCAGGTGATGTCACTGGGTGCACTCAGAGCCAGTTGCCTGATGCTTGTCTAGTGGGAAATATGCATATATAAAAGTTCCAACCAGAGGAGCTTTTTTTCCATTTTTTTGGGGGGGGCAGAGGTGCCCCCTCATAGATTTCCAGGCCGCTTCTGAGAGGACCAGGTTAGCAAGTGAACACTTCAATGCTTTATGCCACCTAGGGACACCTAATGCTGATGACAGGATCTATCTACTCACTGGTTATTGGGGCTGAGTGAAATAAGTCTAGATTTATAGGCTTAAACAATAGTCTTATTTTTGAAACTCTGAGGAAGAAGCCAAGTTTGTTATACTAGATTTCTGTGGAGCGTTCATGGTTAGTAGAACTGTCCGAAATGGTTCATTTACAGACATTGACACTTCCAAGGACAGAGACCAGCTTTCACGTTCATGCCAAGAGCCAAAATTATGCTAATTAAAAAAGAAACTATGTCTGTAGCTTTTCAATTTGATGACATCCCCCAGCTTCCTAAATGTGGTTATTTCAAAATCATACCTCATCCAGGCCATGCCCTCTTTGGTGAATGTCATCACTGTCAGCTTGGAATGCCAGACCTCTTCTCACTGAGGCTCCTGGAGGAAGGGCTTCAGGAGCAGTTTCAAAAAGGGTAATTGACCCCATTGGGCATTCATTCCACTGACTGTGGTCATCTCCTAATTTTTCCCAGTCATACCAACAGACCTGCTTTTTCAGGGCCCCCCTAATTTTCTTTCCTTCTTGGCGACTCGATGCAGGGGTTCCTGGGCTGTAAATCTTTATGGGAGCAGAAAGTCTCAACTTTCTCCCCCGATGCAGCTGGTAGGTTTGAACGGCCGACTTGGTTGAATACGTAAAGAATAGACATCATGACACGGTAAGTAGCACAGTTCAAGTGAGACCACCGAAGTCCTTGGTGGTTAAAAAGTGATTGTGCACACTTCTCCCCTACTCTGCTTTGTGGTGAGTTCTGATTGCATGGTTAAAAAATATCAAAGATCGAGGTCCTTTTAATTTCATTTCTAGAGTGATATTTTTGCATGTGAGGCTGATAACCTGCTTGTGCTAGTCTCTCACTTTCGGACTCTAAGGAGACAGGTCACTGTCCCTTACCTTAGCACCCTCCTCTGCCCTCTGAGGAGAGGCTGTGGGAAACCGAAAGCGGGCTGGTTTTGGGACTCCTTCTGGCTGCTCTCGCCTGACAGCACTCAGCAGGCTGCAGGAGAAGACTTAATCAGCAGTAGCCCTGTGTGAAGCCCTGAATGTTTTCACCCATGACTCTTAAGAGGCGGAGAAGGATTCATATCCTACTTCAAAGGTCGTGGTTTGCCGCTTTGCCTCTTCCTGAAAGATCGTCTCCCATGATGGAGCCCTAGTTTGACTGCTGGCCAGGGCATCTCTTACACGGCCACTGCTCATCTGCCATGGAGGTTTGTGCCTTGCTGTGAAGCTGAAGATGCCCTAGGAAGATAAAGCTTCCTTCTGAAAACCAGCAGATGAAAACCTTATGGATCACAGCAGTCTGACGATTTGCCACTGGCATTGGGGATCTCGCCGGACAGGGCAGCGTTTGGTCTCCTAGTGCCTGAGGTTGTGGGTTTCACTTCTGCTCTGCCCTTCACCAGATCCGGGAGTCCTGCGAGTCACTGTCCTATCAGAAGATTCTTGGGTTGTGTGCTTCCAATGCATGGCAATGCTGTGCGCCACGGCGTGAAACTGCACAGTTCTGCACCCTCCTTCCCGTGTTCAAGCCCCCTGGGTAGCCACTCGGTCAGAGAGTGAGACCAAATCCAACCTCTCTGAAGCCAACGCCGACTCCATCGCACAGCGTGGGCTTCCCTGTGAGTCACCGAGAGCGCCATGCTCTGTGGGAGTAGATAGCTGCTGCTTCTTCCCGGCACGGAGCGGCTGGTGGGTTTTCCAAGTGCTGGTTTTGCAGCCAGGAGCCCAACTCTGAATGCACCAAGGCCCCAAGGCTTCTGTGTCAAAAGTTAGGTGAGATTATAAAAAAAAAAAAAGACAGATGTAGCAATTCATTCTTTATCTTTTGAAACTTCGTGTTCTGCATGTGAAGCAGAATACTTGAAAAGTCTGTCTCCGTACTGAGATGGGAGTAGGACGAGCGTATGTATCTGGCCCAGGACTGGTCTCTTCACACTTGGTTCCCAAGGGCTAATTGAATAACACAAGCACGCATGCTGTCACTGGAGGAAAATTCAGCACAATTATGTCTTTTGAGACAGATATCCCTGAAACCAGAGGATAAAAATTTAGACTGAAGAGCTTCTTTTCCCCCCTTTCTATTCACAATTCCGTGACCACACCCCCGCTCCCCGTGCTAAGCCGATAGACGGTCATGACCTTACGATTTGGCTTTTGAATTGTACGCCGGGGCTTGAATAGCACCCTCCCTTGGCGGGTGCCTATGTGTAACCATGTGGCACTTCTTGAAATGCAAATAATGGCTTCATGTGCCTCTGAGTTTTCATAGGAGGAAACCTGTGCCAGCAAGTATAAGAACTCTTCCACAGTACAATGGAGAGCGTTGCCCGGGTCGTATTCATGCCGGAGCACAGCAGACTGGTTCATCTGTTCAGAACGGGGTGATGCGCTTCTGATGCCTTCCTGAATGTTTTCACCCATGACTCTTAAGAGGTGGAGAAGGATTCATATCCTACTTCAAAGGTCGTGGTTTGCCGCTTTGCCTCTTTCTGCATGCTTTGCTTTGATGCCGCAGGTGTCCCGGAGGCCAGTGACTCACTGTGTGATGAGCTCTGTGCTCTTCCTGGGCAGCTGCAGGGCTCATGTCTCTGAGTCTCTATAGGCCTTCACTGCCTGCACCCTGAGTGCAGGGAGGGGAGGAGGTCCCTGCTCTCTCAGGAAGCCTCCTCTTCCCAGGGAAGCACGTACTCCCTCACCCCTACCCTACCAGGCTTGACACCAGCCCTAGCCTCTGGCAACTGTTGGGGGGTTGGCTGGACTTCTGGGCCACAGAACTGTAGCTTCAGGTAATGGATCCAGGTAGAACCTTCGCAGGAGCATTTGCTGATGACAGTAAAAGACTACAGCCTTCAATACGGATTACAACTCAGTGTAAAGAAGACCCCAATCCTCCCAACGGGAGCGATACAGAACATCCAGGTAAACGGAGAAAAGATGAAGTGGGCAGGGATCTACCAAGGATTCCTTGCTTGGGTCTGCCTTCAACGCTAAGGGAGCAGCAGTCAAGAGATGAAGTAACACACGGCACTGGGTAAATCTGCTCCGCAAGGCCTGTTTAAAGTGTGGAAGGGCCAAGATGTTATTTTGAGGGCTAAGGTGCTCCTGACCCAAGTTATGGTATTTTCAATGGCATCATATGCATACGAAAGTTGGACATTGACTAAGGAAGACTGAGGAATAGTGAATGCACATGAATTAAGGTGCTGGCGAAGGATATTGTAAATACGATGGATTGCCATAAAGCAAAAAACAAAAACACCACTTCCAACCAAAACGAAACAAAACAGAACTCTAACCAATGGAAAGACTTCGACTCACATAGTTTGGACGTGTTCTCTGGAGAGGCTAGTCCCTGGAGAAAGACATCATGCTTGGTAAAGTGGAGGGACAGTGAGAAAGAGGAAGACCCTTAATGTGATGGGTGGACATAGTGACTGCAGCAATGGGCTCAAACAGGACAGATTGCGAGGATGGCCCAGGACCGGGCGGTGCAGGACAATGCGGGCTTTCATCCCTACACAGGGGCGCTGTGAGTCGGAATTGACTGATGACACCTAACAACAACGATGTATTGGAGTTGACTGGATTACTGTTGGTTTGGTTTAATTTAACCACCGATGGGAAACACCTTTTCCCATTGCCAATACACCCCATATTGTAATATAAATGATTTAGTATGCTATGCTTTTAATTTCCACATATTTTATTTTCCAGGGTCATTGGTGTTGAGTAATTTCCTTAGATAAATTTGAGTTACATCTGATAGGGAAAAACAAACAAGCACTCTAGAGATTATTAAATGGCGCTACCAAGTTATCTTCTTAAACTTCAAAAGCAGCTCAACTAAGCCACCATGGAAATGCTATTGTGGGATTGTGAAATAAAAAAGCTTCTTTTTGCTCCTAAAACTTGTTGACAAAAGCTATATTTGACTTGTGGAGTAAATGTCACAGTGAAACAAAGAAAAAAATTGTGCTTTTAATGAACATGTAGTGACATTTTTAAAAACTCACCGAGTATTTATTGAGTGCATTTTATGTGATGCACTAGGTGCCATGGGAGATGTAAGAGACTTCATGCAATTGTTCTCAGCCCTCCGGGGCTCACAGCTTCCTGGGGAGCACATGGCGCCCCTAGACTGTGGCAGATGGCTAGACCCACAGCATGCACCGCCCCACAAGCCTCTTGAATTTAAGAAGCAAGCAGGTCATTAGAACTAGTTTGGCATTCTCACCCTTCTCTCTGGGGTATTTTCTCTGTCCTCTCCTCACGTGGCCTTAGGGTTGGACAGTCCTTGACTCTATGACACTTGCTGAAAAAACTCAGAGGTGGTCCCAAGATTCAGGGAGGCTTCCCGGTGCTGAGTGGTCAGGGGAGAAGAGTTCCAATGAACTGGGAGAGTCTTTCACAGCTCTTTCTGCGGGGAAGACCTTGAGCTCATTTTCAATGAAGGAAATGGGGAGGTCATGGGCAAGGAGGAAAGAAGGCATTCGGAAGAGGGAATAGAGTCCCTGGGTGCTACCAGCCGTTGCGGCACTGGGCTGCTAATGAGAGGCCCATGTCTGCCCAGAAGCACCTGGAAAAAAAAAAAAAAGGTCTGGTGATCTCTGTCTCAAAAACCAGCCCTGGCACACCCTTGGCGTGCCAGTCTGCTGTGACATACACCAGGTCCCCACGAGTCAGAACCGACTCAAGACAACTGGTACAGTCTCACGAGGGGGGCGTAATTTGAAAGCAGTAGGGAGCAAGGAGAGCTTAGCGGGGCCATTCAAGCAGGGACACCCCCCTGTCTGTGCTAGTCTGCCCTCAAAGATGGCAGACGTCAAGTGATAATTTATAACATTCCTCTGCAAATAATTATGCTAAGAGTGGCATCAAGGTAGCCTTCAGCAGCGTGGAGAGGAGGCAACCAACATGGCGTTCCCAGGGAGAGTTGAAGCCAAGTTGCTCCTTCCATCTTAAGTGTCTGGGTCAGTGTGCTCTTCCCTGCTAGCTGGGGCTCCAGGGGCCAGCCCCTCCCTACTCTTCTGGTAGACCTCCTTTGAGAGGCTAGGACACTTGCTTTCATTCTCATTCTTTGGGAGTAGTTTGGGCAACACGTCAGCCTACACTGAGTGGAGTGGAGGAGTGTGGGAGTTTAGCAGATTTATGTGGAGGCTTGACTGTGGGGGAGGCAGCAGGCAGAGGACTTTAGATGGTTTGTGGGCAACAATGGGGAGCTACTCCAGCCTCCTAAGCAGAGACAGCGGCTCAGAAGCATGATGTTCAAGGCAATGTAGACTGGTAAGGTTGGGGAGGGCCGGAGAGGCAATGGGTCATTTAAGCGTGAGCTGAAAATTGCCATCCTTTTCAGATCTTTAACCTTTGGATAATTTTTAACTTTATGCTCTGCCTGACTTTTTTCTTATGTATCTTTTTCCTTAGAAGTTCTCATTTTTTAGTGCCTTTAGACTCACTCAGGGAGCACATTCAACCCAGAAAGACCCATCCCTGAGATGCCCATTCCTTAGGCCAGGTGTAGGGTGGGAACCTGCATTTCCATGGTCATTGATTGTAGACAAGATGGAATTCTTGACAACGTTGATTTTTTTCCTCCATTTACCCTGATGTTACCTGTTGGTCTAGGTGTGAAGATTCTGATCTTTACATTGAGTTGTGCTCTTTCCATCTTCTTTTGATGCTTCCTGCATCATCCAGTACTTTCTTCATAGAATATTTCTTTCTTTCTTTTTTTCAGTCGATGTGCTGCTGAAGCGAGCACTATAGAATATTTCAATATCATGCTATGCTGCACCCTGACTGACTCGTCTCTTCCTTGTGACCCTTCTGTAAGGGGACCCTTCTGCAGTAAGGCACCCATGAAACATACAATTTTCCTCTAGTTCAGCAGTTCTTAACCTGTGGGTCATGGTCCCTTTGGGAATCCAACGACCCTTTCACAGGGGTTGCCTGATTCATAACAGTAGCAAATAATTTTTGTGTTGGGGGCTCACCACAACATGAGGAACTGTATGAAAGGGTTGTGGCCTTAGGAAGGTTGAGAATCACTGCTCTAGTTTTTTTTTTTAATGCTGTCCCTTCCCCACTATCATGACCCCAATTCTACCTTACAAATCCAGCAGACCAGAGCATGTGCACAGGTACAGGTAAGAGCTGGAAACATAGGGCAGATAAGCCCCTTAGGACCAAAAATGTCAGTAGTGACACCAGGAAGGTAAGTGGAAGATGGGGGAAGGAGAGGGGGGGACCAAGCACAATGATGTATGTATAACCTCCCTCCCTAGGGGAAGAACAAGTAGGTTAAGTAAGACCTATCGGTCAGTGTAAGACAGGAAAAAATAATTTCTAAATTTCAAGAGTTCATGAGGGAGGGAGGGGAAAAATGAGCTGATCCCAAGGGCTCAAGTAGAAAGCAAATGTTTTGAGAATGATGATGGCGACTAATGTACTCCACACAATGGATGTATATATGGATTGTGGTAAGAGCTGTATGAGCCCCCAATAAAATGATTTTTAAAAAGATTATACAATATTGTAACCCAAGGCTTGCATTCCCCCTCCCCCACCCCCTTTGACTCTTTCAGTTGAAGATATCCTGGAACTTTTCCACATTTCATGATAATATTTTACTTTGTGTTTTTAAGCTACCATTTGCATTTTTTGTTAAGTTCTTTCTTGTCTTCATCATTTCTTTCAGTAGTTCTAGCTACTCTACATTCAATAACAATTTTTAGAGCCTCTTTTACTTTGACCTTCTCTTTCTTTCCTGTCTTTCAAATGACACCCACTCCCCCCAATCTTGTATAACATTCTTTTTCAGGTCTCAATTATTAGTGTTCATTGCATCAAATCTGTATTTGCTTGAGAGGGTGTATACATTCAGGCGTTGTATCCCTATTGTGTTTTGGCACTGTTGGACTTGTTTTATTTTTCTTGTGTTTAAAACTGAGTTTATGTAAGAGCAATTGATGATCTGTCTTATAGTCAGACCTTGGCTTTGAAGGTTGAGATGTTTTATTGATGTTTATTTGATGATTATATTGAGATGTTTTATTGTTTCTTTCTACAGATGTAGCCAATTTGATTCCAGTGTATTTCTCCTTTCCAGGTCCGCATGCATAGTCACCGTTTATGTTGTTGAGAAGAGATATTTTCAATAAGAAAGTCATTAGTCTCGCAAAATTCTATTAGGCAATTTTGACCTTCTTTCTACCACCAAAGCCATGTGTTTGAATTACTCATCCTTCCTCCTTCTTTCTAACTTTGTATTCCAATCACCAGTAATTATCCAGGCATCGTGATGGCATGTTTGATCAGTCTCAGATGGATGAAGTTAGTGGAATTATTCAATATTTTCTCCACTTGCTTTAGTGGTTGTTGTGTAAAGTTGGATAATAATTGTATTAACTGGCCTCACTAATCAGGATTTGAATGTATCCTACCACAGATAGCTTTGTATTTCAAGATAAATCTTAATTTTTATGATGATAATTGTAACACCACTACTTCCAAGTCTGTCATTTCTGGCATACTGAACAATATGATTGTCTAATTCAGTGGTTCTCCACCTGTGGGTTGCGACCCTTTTGGGGGTTGAATGACCCTTTCACAGGGGTCGCCTGCTTCATAAGTAACAAAATTATAGTTAGGAAGTAGCAACAAAAATAATTTTATGATTGGGTGGGGGGTGGGTCACCACATTATCGCGGAACTGTATTAAAGGGGTGCTGCCTTAGGAAGGTTGAGAACCACTGGGCTCATTTAAAATGGCCCTTACTAGTCATTTCAGTTCACTGATGGCTATAATGTTGATCTTTGCCCACTTGCATTTTATTTTTGATGACTTCCAATTTTGTTAGACTCATACTTTGCACATTCCATGTCCTGATTATTGATGGCTGGCTGCAGCTATTTTTTCACTTGGAGTTGTGTGCCATCAGCAAGTGAAGTGAAACTTTGGTCATCCATGTCATGAAGGCTGACTTTAGTTTGAGGAGGCAGCTCTTTCATAGTCGTATTTTGAAGGCCTTCCACCCTGATGGCTGCAGTTGTGTGCTGTTGTCAGACCATGTTTTGCTGCTACTCATAAGCTTTTCTGTAGGGAATCCTTCCAAAATAGCCTATTCCTTCTTCCTAGTTGATAAGCCCCATCGAAACCCATTTACCATGGGTGGCCCTACTGATATAGAAAATAATGCTTGTAGATTCATAAAAATCAAGCAAACCATCATAGCACGGTAGCCTGACAGACAAGCAATGGAACTTAACTTTAGTCATGTACAAAAATTCATTCCAATCTCTTCCCCTCCTTCTAATTATGTTAGCGTTATTGCCAGTTGGATCATTAGATATCATGTGCATTGTAAAATAAAATGCATATATTTAAATAATACATTTATATAGTTAAACATATATTTTTATGCCTTGCCCATTATAGCGCATGAAGTCATGATAACGAGAATTATCAAGTCAGAATACTTCAAGTCTGGGTTTTATACTTGCTCATGAAGTTAGCTTTCATGGGGACTCTATCCCCCCCTTTCCTATAAACAGTTTTGACTTGCTTTCTATTGTCCCTTGGTTCCTATCTGTAACATTTCTTGTGTGTGACTGATCTACTGGGTATGAGCTCTGCCAGCTTTTGTGTGTGTGTGTGTGTGTGTGTGTGTGTGTGTGAGCATCACTGCCTCCTGGTGGGAATAGGAGGCCCGGCCTTGCTCCTGGTGAGCTACTGCTAGATATGCACCACCAACCCTGTGGGCCGCAGTCCCGCCCACACCCACGACACCACCAGGGCTCAGCCCAGAACTCTGCTAGCTTTTGTCTAGGTGAAAATGCCCTAATGTCACCTTTTTTCTCCAAGGACAGCTTTGCTGGTTAGCAGTCTTCTTCTTTCACCAGTCTGAGATTCATTGCATCTGTGTTCTCCTGAAGAGCCAAACTGAAGATAGTCTAGTTTGCATAGTTGGATTTAAAGCAGAGTACTTGAGAAGCATGCTCATTAAACTCAGTTGCACAGAGAGGAGCTGTGGTCCCCGAGTGGGCCATGAATTGGGTTGCTAACTACAGGGTCCGCGGTTCAAACCAGCAGCTTCTCAGTCGGAGAAAGATGTGGGCTCCTACTTCTGCGAACATTTGCCGTCCACTGGGGTGGTTTCAGTCTGCCCTCTAGCCTTGCTTTGAATTAGAATTGACTCGATGGCAGCGAGTTGGACGTTTGGAGTTTTAGCTACACAGGCAGTTTGAGGATGATGAGAAACTTCTCATTCGCTTTGGTGATTTTCAAGACTCACAACACGCAGAGCATTTGGCCTCCAATTGCCCACCTTGGATGAGTGACAAAGGCGTGGCGCTCTAGACAGAGAGTGGGAAGGTGAAGAGAAGACACTGCCCCAGGAAAATGGAATGGTTATGGATCTCGGGTCATATATTTAGAGTCTCTAATCATCTTCTGCCCTACGTGCCTGTTTTCGGTTTTCTCGTACACCTCTCTACACTTCTACTTGATTCTTCTCTTAATAGCAGCCACAATGTCATCACGTCTTATTTTTTTCTTTTATAAAAAGTTTGATGGGAACTTGATGGTGTATTTTATGACACTGTTTTTAGTCAAGTCAATAGCTGTGGGGGAGGGGGGCATGGAAGCAGATCCAACCATTTCAGTCATCTAATCCACTGGTGACAGATTTAAGATTTTAAATAGATGCTTTTGTTGTTCAATCTGGCTCTGTATGCTGGAAAATGTCTAGTCAGATAAACAGGCATTCAGAGAGCTGGAAAAACGAGGGTCTCTTGCCATTGGCTTTGATATTTTCCACCTCTTTGGGGGATCTCGCTCACATCAGAGCAGTGTTGTGATTGACCTTGAGTTTGATGGCTTCCCCTCCTTCTCTGTTTAGCCAAGATCCCGTTCTGAAATGAGAGGGAGAGTCACGGATACACGGCCACGGCAATCTCGTGCGGAAGCTGCTGCTGCAGACACATGAGTTTGATCAACTAGATCTCACTTGTCACAGGCAAGAAGAGTGCACATCGGCTTTGGTGTGAGCCAGGAGATTAGAATAGCAACTTGCTTATCTCAGCTGCTTGATTCTAGCATTTGAAAGCTGACTAATTTCCTCCGCAGATACTTTAGCCAACTAGCATTTAGAAACAAGAAGTTGCGTAAGTAAGCTTTCTCACTTTTCCTGCCTACCGTTGTTCTGTCAATTATATTTTTATTTGGTTCAAGAAATTCTATTTGGTTTGTCTGAGTGTTTCTTCATGCTCATTTAAGTCACATTCAAAGTGGATTTGTGAAACATCTAGACTCTGTGGGAAACACTTGGTCAATCTCTCGTGACTGGAAGCTTGGCTTTAGGCACAGAAACCATTGTGAAAATCTGAAAACAGTCATCTCCACGGTCAGCGTTCTTGACGGCTGCACTGCTCCGGCAAGTGGCCGCTGTAGCAGAAGAAAAGGGAAAATGTGGCAGTCACTGGCTTTACTCCGCGTTTGTTGCAACCTGCTTTTAGCACATTGGACATGACATCGTCTGTCCCGCTCACTGCTAGAGACTTTTCCAACCTTCTGACCCACTGTGCCAATGTCAAAGGGAAATTGATCCCAGTCCCATGGTCTGAGCTGTTGGACCAAGCCATTCCTGAATCCTTCTCTGTTCCTTAAAAACTCGCAGCACACAGAAGCCAATAAGTTCCCTGTGGTTTTAAGCCAGCCTTCTGTTGGGTTTCTGTTACCTGCAATCCAAAGCATGTAATCGTCCTCCCTCTAATCAACTTTATCAGCACACAGACTTTTGTGTATAAAATGAACAGCAGCGTAAGCCTCTCTGGACCACAGAACCTCATCTCCCCAAGAGACAGGAGGAACACCGGATAATTGTTGAGCATCTGCTTGGTGACAAGCACAGAGCTAGACCTTTGTACAGGGGCTTTCCTATTTAATCTTGGAAGTGGGCAGTGCTTATTTATTCATCAGTGTGGCACTAGTTACCCACGGGGCTACTGCCGTGAGTACGAAGTCAGCAGTTTGAAACCAGCAACCTCGCCTCGGGAGAAAGGAGGGGCTTTGTACTCTTGGGAAGAGTTAAAGTCTGGTCAACTCACAGCAGCTGTTCTGCCTGTCCTGGAAGGTCGCTACGACTCCCCATAGGGTCGACGATGATGCGTGGTTTTCAGATTTGTTTTAAGCAATAAGGTTGGAAAACCCATTCTACCACCTGGTCCCCTACATTGGTGCAGAGAGTTGTGCTTGTGAGTATTTCTAGGTCCTTGGTGTGTTTCGACCCAGTTTTGGTGACAGGACTTCTTGTGAAGTCTCCCTATTTCCAGCGTCTTCGTGAGGAGAACCAGTCTTACTTTCACCCCTCATAGGAATATGTCATAGCCCTGAATTCCTCCTTATTACTCTTCTGCCGACCCGTACATCTTGCATGTGGTTTAAAATGGGGTCTTATATGGGCGTCAAAGAACAAGCAATCCTAATCATTGTGAATGAGGGGGAGTACAGATTGGGAACCCAAAGCCCATCTGTAGGCAACTGGACATGTCCTTATAGAACGGTCGTGGGAAGGAGACAAGTCAGTCAGGGTACAGTGGAGAAACGATGAAACATACAACTTTCCTCAAGTTCTTACATGCTTCCTACTCCCCACTATCATAATCCCAATTCTACCTTACAAATCTGGCTAGACCAGAGCATGCACACTGGTGCAGAGAGGAACTGGAAACATGGAAATTCGGGACAGATGATCCCTTTTGGTCCAGTGGTGAGAGTGGCGATACCGGGAGGAGGGAGGAGGGAGGGCAGGTGGGGTTGAAAGGGAGAACTGATTATAAGGCTCTACATATAACTCCCCCCTGCAGAAAAGTGGGTGAGGGTAGATATGGGTCAGTGTAAGACTTGGAAAAATCATGATTTATAAATTATTGGGGGGGGATGGTAGTGGGAGGGAGGGGGGGATGAGGAGCTGATACCAAGGGCTGAAGTAGAAAGCAAATGCTTTAAGAAGGATGAGGGCAACAAATGTACACATGTGCTGGCACAGTGTATGTGTATATGGCTTGTGATAAGAGCTGTATGATCCCCAATAAACTGATTTAAAAATGGGGCCATATATAATTGTAAAGAAGAAATATTTCCTCCTAAATCATCCACAAATAAGCAGACATGGTTGATGAAACTCATAATTGGCCAAAGTGCTTTCTTGCTGCTTGCTATGTGTCTTGATATTGCTTAATGAATTCCACAAGACAGTGAAACATAGCCGTCATGGTATTAAAGTGTGTGTGTGAGTGTGCGTGCGTGCGTGTGTGTGTGTGTGTGTGCTTGCACGATGATTCCAGGGGCCGCCCCAAGGCAGCGAGGGTATCACTCAGCATGATGTTCTGAGATCTGAAACTAGTTGCATCTACAAAGACCCTGTTTTCAAAAACCCACACTATTTCCGGGTAGGCACTCTTTGTTTTTTTTTTAAGGGTGGATACCATTCAGCCCACACAGGAAGATGTCCAGTGAAGGCCTAGAGGCCTGGGTTGGAAGGGGTGGCTAGGCTGGCACTTGCCCCATGTCACTGACTTCACCTGCGGCCCTGCTCTCTCCAGGGGCCCGGGGCTGGGGCGGCCAGGCCTTGATGGCTCTCAGTGTGGGAGTGAGGCGAAGGTACTTGCAGGTGATCTGGGGTAGATCTGTGGGTTGAAACTAGTCTAGGTGGACAACGTCTCTTTCACCGCAGGCTGATGGCTCATTGAAAAGAAATTAGACAGGTACTCGAAAATCAGAAAGAAATTCGTCATGTTCTTCACTCACAGCTGAAAAGCCATCATGAAGGAAGGGCCGTTCTCTGAGAATAGGAAACGTGTGACGGATTCAGTGTTACCTAATCCGCCATCTGGAAAAGTCCCACGAAGCGTGGATGACCGAGTAAGAAGGCGGTGTCAAGTGTGGCGAAACGGTTTCAGACCAGATCTGCGTGTTCACAAAGAAAGGGTTCTGTTGGTTTGCTTTTTAATCTCCCTTTTCTTCATTGCGTAACACCGTTCTCTGTGCACATGCTGCCGTCTCTCGTGTTCACATCATTCTTAGCCCCGGGGGCCAGGCCTTCTCCATGGAGAGGCCCCCGGACCAGGCAGGTCTGAGCAGCTGTGCTGGTGGGGGTCCGGGTGGTCAGAGGGGGTGGGGAAGGGATGGGGGATTCGGGGAGAGCTGTTGGGTGCTGAAGCATGGCAGGAGAGGGGAGGGGATGCGAGGCAGGATGCTGAAGATTCCCCAAGCTGTCCTGTGTTGGGGCAAAAGCACAGCCATAGAAAGCGCACCCCCCTGAGGAGCGATCTGGCAGGAGGGAAGCCAGGCTCGTTTGCGTTGACTCATTTCTGCCCTTGGTTCTGTCTTGAACTTGGACCCGGTCTTTCCTGGCACCGCCAGCCTGCAACTCCCATCAGGAAACAGGTGTTCAGAAAGTTTCTGAAGCGCCAACAGCAGTGTCAGTCATGACCATCCGTTATTTATAACCCGGGTGGGAACTTTAGAAATAGGAAAAGGTTGTGTGAACAGTTAGATGGGAAAGAAGGGCCTACGGACTACCCCTGTGCCCCTTCCCAGATATTGGAATGCATCTTAATTGGTATTTTTATAACTTTTGTTAATCCCATTCCGTCTTCTTTTCTCCATATCCTGTGTCCACTTGTCCCCAAAGACTCCCTGGGAGCACAGTGGGTCAAGTGCTGGTCCACTAACGAGCTGTTGGTTTGAGCTGCCAACCCCCCCGTGAGAGAAAGCCTCGGAGACCCTGTGGCCACTCTGCGCTCTGTCCCATGGGCATGCTCTGAGTCAGCACGGACGTTTGTAACAGCAGCAGATCTTGGCTTGGGTTGGTTTTGCTCCTCTTCTCCCCAGTCCCCAAGCGTCAGTCTCCATCTCCTCTCTTGTTTGAAGGCTCCTGCAGCAATTCTGGGGCTTGTTAATGTCTGGTGGTGCGGAGAGTTTGACTGCTGAGTGTCAGTGGTTCACATCCACCAGCTGCTCCGTGGGAGAGGGTTGAGGCCCGCTCCTGTCCAGCTGAACAGCCTCAGAGCTCCTGCTAAGGGTGCCCGAGATGGGTTCAGCTCAAAAGCAGTGAGCTCTATGGCTTTTAATTGTCATTGTTCCTCTTTTTAAGGAAGACAATTGGGATTATCTAAGAAGTCTAAGAATGTATCAGATTTAAAAAACGGTAGGAAACTAAATGATGCCACTTTGGGGAAGCCTATGAGTACTTTGATATCTTCAATGTTATACTGTTTTTTGCTCCTTCATCAGTTAAAATGAAAATGCAAATTTCATACATCCTACTTTGTACTTGAGGGGTAGAGACAGGTCAAATTTTCTTTTTCTTTTCTTTTTTATTTTTTGACATCACTGCCCTCTGCCTTGCTGCCGCTGGATTTGAACCACCAAGTCAGTGGGCTGCAGTTCTGCACTCAACCACTACACCACCGGGGCTCAGCTCTTTTTTTTTTTTAATAACTATATTAGGGCTCATACAGCTCTTATCACAATCCATCCATCCATTGTATGCCAAGCACATTGGTAATTTGTTGCCCTCGTTATTCTCAACATATTTGCTTTCTGCTTGAGCCCTTGGTATTTGCCCCTCATTTGTCCCTTCCCTCCCCAATCCTCCCTCCCTCATGAACTCTTGATAATTTGTATATTATTGTTATTATTATATTGTCATATTGTACACTGTCTGATGTCTTGCTTCACCCACTTCCCTGTTGTCCATACCTCAGGGAGGAGGTTCTATGTAGGTTCTTATCAGTGGTTCCGCCTTTCCACAACAGCTTCCCTCCATGCTTCTGGTATCACCACTCTCCCCACTGGTTCTGATGGGATCATCTCACCAGGATTCCCTCTGTGTATGGTTCCTATCTGTACCAGTGAACACCCTTGAGACAGGCCTACCTTTAACCTTACCCAACTTGACCTCTGTACTGACTTTAAGACTTCTTTTCTGTCACACGTTCAATCTTAAAAGATTCCAGAAGATTTGTTGGTTGTTGAAAGTGTTGTGCTGATGTGTTCCCAAATCTGGATCATTTAGGGTGACAGCGTATATGAAAAGAGATAGAAGAGGTAAAACAAGTTTTAATCACGATGAGGTTAGTTCTGAAGCCGTCTTTCTAGATAGTCGACCACTCTTTGTTCTTTATCTAACAACTGCCTGCAGAAATCAAGTCCAGGCTGAAGGACCACGCCTTCCTCTGAGGTTATGGGAGTTTTATGCTTGGCACACTGACCTCTGGGTTTCCACGCTGACCTCCGGTGATGATGTGGCCTGTCAGCACCTACCTCGTGTTTCCCCCACAGAGCACTCGGGTCGGAACATCAGGCAGCACCAACTCCGCTCTCAGGAGGATGTAGCTGCCAGGCTTTGCTAAGTTACTCCTAACACGTGGTCTCCCCGCATCAGTTCAGGGCACCTGTCATTTCCCCACGGAATACCATCATCGTAGGTCTTCTATGTAACTCGTTCAAGTTAAATGATAAACATGCCAGAGACATTCCCGTGGTCAGTGCTATATCAGAATTCTCTCCCCCGCTCCAGTACACAGCGATTTGGTTGCTACAACAGACGTTGAAACCAGAGGTGGAGACAGAGCTACTGAAGTATTGGAGGTGGGGGAGTCAGCTTTTGTGTTTCTGCAAGATTCCTGCCCCCCCACTTTCCCCTACCCCGCGTCTCATTTAGGCCTGTAACAATTTGACCAAGGAGAGTGGAAACAGACAGCCTCTTCCACACTTCCCCTCTGTGAGCTAGTCATTGGAGCGCTTTAGGCCTCAGCTTCCGTCTCTGTAGAATGGCTGTCCTAGCGTTCCTGGCTGCACAGGAGGGAGCCTTTATGAAGCAGTGAAGCCCTACATTTTATTTTGTTTTATTTCTGTGTCACAGTGTGGTAGGAGAGACGGAGTACTAAACTACCCTGCATGTGTTGATCTGGTGAGATGCTCGATGTTTTCAGTGTTTCATAGGAGCTGTTTGGATATTTGAAGTTTTATGTGATGGAAGCTTTGGCCATTGGTGCCCTGTAAATAGGAATGTGTGTGTGTGTGTGGTTTATTCCTGGAGGTGAGGTGATGCTTCTTAGAGGTCTGTACTGGCCCTGGTGTCACAGTGGATTGCATTGGCATGTGAACCATAAGGTTGGCAGTTCAAAACCACCAACTGCCCCTTGGGAGAGCGATGAGGGTTTCTACCCCTCAGGTAAAGAGTCTTGGTCTTGAAACCCTGCTGGGACAGACCTACCTTGTCCTATGTAAGGTGACCAGTCCCGCTTTTTAACAATTTAACAACATCCCGCAGCATTTTAAAATTAAAATAAATATATTACAATACTATTTTTGCGTTCTATGAAAATTTTTGTTGCTTCATATAGACCAAATTTTTAATCAAGAACACCCCCTCACCCCCGGTCAATGGTGTCCCACTTAAAATCTGGTCACTTAACTATAGGGTCACTATGAATAAGACTTTTTGATGGCATGGAGGCTTTCATCTTTTCTGGCTGTGCCAAGCACTACGTGGGGACTGAGGACTTTTAGATGTAGAGGGTTGTGTTAGTCTGGGTAGACTACAGAAACAAGTCCACAGAAACTCATCTGTATAGAGGAGAGAGTTTTATATAAAGGGTAAGCGTACATTCAGAAAACATACCAAACTAGTCAAGTCCACGCCTGTAAGTCTAACATTAGCCCATATGCCTGACATCCATGTACAAAGTCCTCAATTTCACAAAACATACACAGTGACGCCAACTGCAGGAGGAAAACCGAATCAGTGAACGTGTCAGCATCTCAGCGCTAGCCCTTTTCTAATAGTTAAGCTGAATTATTGCTTGATTTTTAAGAAGGCTTCAGGGAAATGTTGTTGGTTTAAGATTTAAGGTTTAAAGATGATCTCAGGGCAATACTTTCAGGGAGTTTATCCAACTTTCATGGCTCCAGGAAGTCTGGAAATATATATGTGTATGTATATGTACTAATGATGGTAAACACTATTTTTATGGTCACCACAGTTGATGATTTAATTACTCTTTTAGATCATTTCAGACTGTGCATTAGTGGGACTGCGGCCCACTGGGATGGAGGTTCAATTCCAGCAGTGGGGCTGGGCCTCCTACCCCCACCACCAGAGAGCAGTGATACCCCCCCCCCAAAAAAAAAAAAAACCAACAACAACAAAAAACAAAACAAGAAAAAGAGACTGTGCATTATATAGGGATAAGCCTATCTGTATAAATCATCGTTGACGTCTTAGGAATGACTGTGTCAAAGGCACGAACAGTTCAGAGCACGTGTTGTGACGGGCTCCCTCAGAAGGTTTGTCAGAGACAGGGGCTGTGAGATTGTCTTCTCAAGGCTAGCCCACTCACACTCACTCAAAGTTGGACTACAGGTTTCAGAGCCTTTGGCCGCTCTGTATTCAGTCTGCACCTCATGCAGCCCATTGTTGATGGGTGGAACGGACAGACGGGGACCTGTTCACTTAGCTACAGAGAGTGGTTGTCAGACCTTTGATCTACGCTCCCCCACCCCCTCACTCCCATTAACACTGACAAAACCCTCAATTGTCAGAGAGCGGTCCAGGAGCATTTTCTGGGAAGCACCAGGGACCTGTGGATCCCCACAGTCTGGGTAGCATGGGCTTCAATGTTCTCCTACGTATCCATTGCTCTCCAGTTGATCTCGACTCACAGTGACCCTGCGGGAGCCAGTAGAACTGCTGCCTAGGGCCGCCAAGACATTAATCTTTGATGGGAGCAGACGGTGACATGTTTCCCATAGGACAATGGGTTGATTTGAACTCCCAGCCCTTTTATACACGGCCGACTGCACCTCAAGGACCCTTCCACTACACTCCCAAAGCTGTCCCCTAAGTATTCACATTAATAATAATTAATAATAATAATAATAATAAAAACACACCACAGTAAAATCACACCTGGTTTTTCCTGGCAACCACTGGAGGGCACTGTGAACCAAGGAACATTATTAGCAACTGTAAGAATTACAGAGATTTCTCGGTGGAAGACTGTAAATGTGCAGTTGAGAGAGCTCTGTTCACTGCACAAAGCTGCACAATAAACCAATGACAAGGGCTATAAAATAGAACTATGGCCTTTTGATTTTGCATTTCCTGTTCTTTCCATTTTAGAGATTCCAATCACTGCTATAACCGAATCATTCCATGGAAATACTTTCAAATCTCTATGAGCGTTTTCTTGATTCTTATAAATTACGGACGAAGTTGGCACCAATACAGGAGGGTGATTGCGCAAGTCAAAAGGACGCATCTGGCTTTTAGGCATGGAGCCCAACGATAACCTTCAGGATATCAGGTGGGCTTGGTGTAAAGGCGGGGCTAGTTTGGATGAATACTCAGCAAGCATTGCCTTTTTTTTTTTTTTTCCTTTAGCGAAATCCTGTCTTTGAATAACAGGAGAGGGGTTTATGGCACAAGGAACCACAGAGACTCAAGTATGGAAAGCCTGCCTTCCCATGGGGGTGGGGATGGGGGACGGGACCCAGGTAGCAGAAAGAGTAAGGGAACTGAGGGGGAACCCCACGGCCCTCTCGTGGAGTCCGACTCACAGCGACCCCATAGGGCAGAACTACTTTCTTTCTCCAGCCGAGCGCCTGTTAGGTTTGAACCATTGACCTTGTGGGTAGAAGCCCAAACGCCACCAGGAAGAAGCTGCCCTACAAAGAATCTTAGAATTATTTCTATTTTGTGGTTAAGAAAAAACCCACCCCCAAACAAACTTACGTTTACTTTTTAGAAGGCCCCTTCTAGTGCTTGATTTGAAGAGCAGACTGCTCTATAATTAGAAGCAGTCTAAGTTTAAAAAGCTGAATTTGGGGGGTGGGAATTACTGACCCGACAGTGGAGCTGACCCTATTTGAGGCATTCTGCATTCTGTTTCAAATGATCTTTGGTCCTTGTGCTTGCAGCCGGTTTGTATGAACTGAGGGATGAGCTCTCTGGTCCACTGTTGCCGCCAGCTTCAGCTGCCTGGACAGGAGAAAGAGCGGCTGTATCTGTCCCGTAAGGATTTCCAGCCTCGGGAGCCCTGTCAGGTCCTCACGGGAAGTGGGCTCGCGTTGGGGTGGCAGAGCTGGCTGTGCATTGGGCTGCAGGGTTAGCAGGGCGGGGGGTGGGAGCTGGAGAGGAGGCTTCTACTCCCGGAAAGAGTTACCGTCCTGGAAACCCACACAGGTAGTTCGTAAAGGGTCTCTGTGGACCTGATGGCGGTGAGTTTGGCTAGCCAAGGGTTGAGACGTTCAGCTGTTACCCGAGAGGTTGGAGGTTTGATTCCACCGAGAGAACCCTTAGAAGAAAAGTCCTGGAAACCTACTTCCGAAATATCAGTCACTGAAAATCATAAAAAGGTCTACTTTGACTTTCGGGCCAGTTCTTGGGTAAAAGTTTCATAACTGCTTGCCCCAATTTCCCCACCAGGGGGCAAGCGAAGACAAGCAGAGTCACAAACCTCAGTCTGACCCGCTTTCTCTCAAGTGACATTTTCCCTAACTGATGAACAGCAGTGTCAGGTTTTATTTATTTGGGTGTGGAGTTATTGCTGTATTTTGACTGCAAAAAAAAGTTGCCATGTTTTCCACTAGGCTTTTCCGAAACTCTTTAAAATAATTGCAACACAAGTAGCAGGTTGGTGAGAATTCTAATAATGGTGGGGTTTGTCTAAGACACGTATTTCAAACTTGCAGCCCCTCCTTGTGCCCTCAGATGTGGCCTCACTGAATTCATCTGGCCACGAAAAATGCTTTGGATTTTGACAAGTGGATGATCTTAGTGACATTAGGAAAGTTTGCAGGACCGTGTTAGGAACGGATCAGGATTCTCTACTACATTCTGCTCCCTCCCTCTTTTTCCCTGCCTGGCCAGCTTCCCACTCTAAGGTGGATCTCATTACTCACTGGTATAGAGCATTTTGAGCTCCTTTTAGAATAAGTTAACACTTTCTGAAACTGAAGCAGTAAGATTTGAGGAACTAGGTACCAAGGCTAGAGAATATTCCGCGTCTGTCCAGAATGCTGAGGAGAAAACATCTCCAGAGATTTCCGTGGTCAGAATCCGTGCTGGGGATGAGTAAAAGCAGTCACAGAGCTGCGGTGACATAATTCAAGATGCTGTACCCGGGTGGGCAAGATCGGGAGACCCCGAAGTGAGGATTTTGCTTTGTCCCAGGACTATCCAGTCTGGGAGAGAACACTTCACTGTGGAATGATGAGTGCTGGCATTCCTTTCATCAAGGGATCGGGTTTGCCCTGTGGATCTAAGGCTCCAATCCCTGTAAGGAGCCTTGCTGGAGCAGTGAGTTAAGTGTGGACCAGCCAAGCAAAAGGTCAGTGGTTCAAACCTCCTAGCCACCCTGAAGGGGAAAGATGAAGCTGGCTGCTTCCATATGGATCTTCCATATGGGAAACCTTCTGGAAGCAGTTCAAGTCTACCCATCAGGGCTGCTCCACCCAAAGCAAATCAAAACCAGGCACTGTCACCGAGTCAATGCCAACTCATACAGACCTCGTGGGACAGCGTAACATAGTCCCCGTGAGTCTCTGAAACTGTAGAAAGCTCCGTCATCCTCTCTCAGATCAGTGGGAGGTGCCGGCCTTGGGGATCACAGCTCAACTGTCATGTGGATGTGCCCGGAGCTCCTGCATGTATGTGTTAACTTGCAGATGGTTTTGGGACCTCCACTACTTCCCCAACCATTCACATTGATTGGGTTGCTTGATTTTTAACTTCTTGATTTTAAAATACCTGGTCTTCAATGTGTTAAGAGAGTCAGCATAGCGTCAAAGGAAGTGGGATAAACCCTGTAAAGAAAATCAGTGGAACGTGGTGGTAGTTACGTAATCTATTGTCAATTTGAGACTTAAGAGTGAAGGGGTGGAGTGTAGCCTATCAATCAGGTCACAACTGGATGGCCTCAAAGAGATAAATAGCGCACTAGAGGTAGGACACAGGCTCAATCCCTTCAAGACATGCTTGCTGACAAGATACGTGGAGCTATGCTAGAGCCCTGAGGCTGAAGGAACCACATGGAGACTGAATCCACAAGACTTCCCACCCGTTAGCCTGTGATGTTCCTGCTATGTAGATTGGTGTGGGACATGTGGGCTAATAGCCGACTTATGGACTGGATCTGGACTGGGCTGGGATATTTTCTCAATATTTAATTGCTTTTATATATAAAGCACTTTCTTAAATACATATGAGTGTCAATGAATTTGTTTCTCTAGTCAGCCCAGACTAACACAAGTGCCTAATGAATTGCTTGATCTTTTTCATGCTTATGTTATAAAATATGTTCATTAAAATATAGCACACAGGTAATTCCCCCTTTCCTTAGTAGTTTGCCTCACCATTATTGATCTGGGTATTTAAGAAGCCAATTTTAGTTTGCACTGCCTCAGGCATCCAGGAAAACTCAGGCTCTGTTAGACTGTCTGGGAACTGCCTGCTGTTGTTTCACTGTTTAGATGGAGTCTGCTTGCAGCAGTTTATTGGTTCCATAGTATGGGACGACACGAGTTGTTCAGAGGCTTGGAGCAGCATGTAGGAGAGTATTTCTCCACTACACAAAGCAAGCATGAAAACTCCAGGCCTTTCCCCTTAATTACTTCCTGAAGGACCTATTAATAACTCATTCCATATACAAATAATTTATAGGTCCTTTGCAACTCTGTATGTCATTTCTGTAAGGTTTTTGACTTGGCTACTGCAAGGAAAATGGACATCTGACCATATCAGAGGCATGCGATTCAAATTGCTTAGTGATTGTATATATTTAGTTAAGTGCATCATAGGGCTACATGTACATGGAAGTAAGCTTAAGGTGCTTTATGACCCTAACCAGGTCTTCTTATAACAAGCCAGGCTGGTCACCTGCAGTCTGTTGCAAGATGTACGACTGGTCTTCACAAAAGTTTTGTTTCACTGTAGCTTTTGAAACCCATTGTGATTCTCCACGCCCCCCCCCCCACCCCGCAATTGGGAATTCTTACAGATATAACAACACTGTACAGTTCATTGAGATCAAGCATGATTGTACAATTGTTGCTACCCTCCTTTTCAAAACGTTTTCTTTCTTCTTGCACTCTGATATCAGCGCCCCTTGATCCCCACCCTTACCCCACTAGGAACTTTTGTTATTATATTAAGTATTATTATCATTCCTATAAAAAAACCTTATCTCACACCATCCAATGCATCCATTCACCTAGCATTCTGTTATTTGTTCCCCTCAAGTGGGGTGAACGCTGTCATTTTTTATGGACAACACAGGTCACTGTGTGTTTTCAACTTTTTGTTTGTGTCTGGAAAAAAAGCTCCTTAAAAATAAAATTATATGTATCTCCTCAAAAAAGAAGGATGGAAGCAGACTGTTTTGGGGGGCTGGAGGACAGGGCTGACCAGAATCTCGGAACCATGCCCACATTGCACATGGTGCTCTAGCCTGCAGGGTTCCCCAGAAACCAGTGTGAAAACTATGGAAATAGAAGTAAGATTGTGTCTGTAACTATGCACCATTTAAGGCTGTCTTTGTGTTTGCATGTGGAAATAGTTGTGACTCTGGATGGGACCTGAACTTTTGATCAAGGGTCCAGATTTTTTCCAGAAAGGATTAGATAGTAAATATTTTGGGTTGGTCAGTTATAAAGGTCTCTGTCACACTGACGCAGCTCTCTCTGCCACTATATTGTCACAGCAGCCACAGGCAAAATCCTGCTGAATGAGTTTGGCTATGTTCCAATGCAACCTGACTTACGAGACTGAAATTGTACTTCTCTTCTTCACAGGCCATGAAATAGTCTAATTTCCCCCCAACCATTTGAAAGTACTTAAGTCACTCTTAGTTCTTGGTACATAGAACAATGCCCTGGATTCGTCTGTGGGACATAGTTTGTGAGAGAGCATAGTTTTGCTAATTTATTTGATCTATTACCCCCTTTTTAGAGAAAAGAAAAAGTTACTCAGGACCCACCTGGCCCTGAAACACGTTTGTTCTGGGGCCCACAATCCAGGATAAAGCATAGGTATCTGCTTTTGCAGCCCTGGCGGATGGCTCCAGCACCCCAAAGGGGCAGCATTCTCCACTTTGGGAACCACTGCTATGCATCATGGGGTCGTGGCTATGCACGGCTAGTCTGAAGTTCAAGATCACCAGGTGCTCCTTGGGAGCAAGATGGGGCTTTCTGTTCTGTGAAGAGGGCCAGTCCTGGAAAACCGCAGGGCCAGTTCTATCGGGTGAAGGTGACTTGGCAGTGAGTTTGGTTTGGGGCTGGAGGGAATGAACTTAGGTAAAATAAAAAAGGACATAGGTATGCATGCGCCTATCTGGTTAGCCGGTGTCCAGATTAAGAACTTTGCAGTTTATTGCAACTTCTCTGATAGCCTCATAACCCTTTCCTGAGGATGCTGTCTACTATGGGGCTTCAGCAGGTTCAAGGGGGAAAAAAAGGAATGAAAAGATAGTGGAATTTTCCCAGGAACATTTAGAAGTTCTTTTTACAAGGCTACTTTGTGCCTTGGAGACTGCTAATTCCTGAAACAACTGTTCCGCCACATCACACGAAACCAAATCCAAACCAAACCCTTTGCACCAAGTACAACAGCCCCTGGGCAACAGCCCCTCTGGATTTCTGAGACTGCCTCATCTTTCTCTCTCAGAGTGACTGGTGGCTTTGAACTGCCGGTCTTGAGGTTAGCAGACCAACGCTTACCCCATCCATTGGCATATGTTATGAAATGAACAAACGGTAGTATGGAAACTAAAAAAACTATCATTTTAGAGCTAATATTTGATGTAAATTTCTTCTCCAGTATTCTGTCTGTCCTTCTGAATAGCCATTTTCTAAAAAAATAGATGTTCAAACCCGGACTAGACCAATGTGTGGTGGGGCACCTAGGTTTTGGCCCCCCCCCCCCCAGCCCCAGCCACTCATGTCAGACTAAGCGCAGGCTAAAATGTTGAAGAAAATGTAAGACGAGAAAGAGACATGATCAGCAAGCTTTTAAGACATCAATGCTGCAATAAATAGTGAAATCATGTCTGCTGGAGGAGCTATTGCTGGCCTCGCCCCCTACCATGCCCCCATTCCTGCTCTGCAATGCTTGTGGCAATTCTCTGCCCTGACACAGAGTTTCAGGGGGGACATGATGGCCCCAGAGAAGGTGGCGTGTCGAGTCATCCCGCTCCCCTCCCTTCCAGCAAGGAGACCCCTGAAGGCCAGCATGCTCAGGGCTCCCTGTGTACCTGGGGGCTGGAGGAGGGCAGGCTGGGAGAGGGGCGGAGGGGGAGGGTTGCTGCAGGCCTTGGACTGGTAGGTGGGAGCCACTGTACCTCTTGAGCCGAGGAGAGACATGACAAAATAGATGGTTCAGGAAGATTCTTCTAATCGTTGTTGGAAGCTGGATTAAAGGCAAGAAGGCAGCGAGGAGCGTGTCAGACCTCCGTGAGGAGGGTGCCGGTGTACCTCACCAGGGCGGAGGAGGGCATGCTGGTGTTGGGGGACAGAGTGAGGGGAGGTTTGGAGACAGGTTGACTGTGACGGGGGAGAAAGAGGAGCTCCTTTGGGGCCGTGCCCTGGTCTTCTCTTTTCCAGGTGTGACGTTGTGGAGGAAGCAGTTTGCTTAGGGCCAGAGTCTCTGAGGTCATCTCCCCGCCCCATTGCTCACTCAGTATCCATTTACTTATTCACTCAAGGGCCTCTCACGATCGCCCTTTATGGTTACAGGGGCAGGGCACACTGGGAGGACAAGAGGGCTCGGTCTGTCCTCAGAGAGCTTACAGTCTAAGCTAGGCTGTGGTGCGCCAGCAAGCACTTGCAATGCAGTGTGTGGTTGTTATCAAAACCCAAACAAACTCATGTTCTCGGGTCAGTGCCGACCCATCGCGGCCTCTATGGGCTTTCAAGACTAACCGTATGGGAGTAGAAAGTCCGCTCTTCCTCCCGCGGAGTTGCTGGTGGTTTTGAACGGCTGACCATGCCGATCGAGGCCCCATGGGTAACCACTTCCCCATCAGGGCTGCTATTGCTCTCAGTGCCAACCCGTTGGTTCCAATCCACAGGGAATGCACGCACAACAGAAGGAAACACTGCCTGGGCCCACACCATCTCACAATCATGCCTATGCTTGAGCCCCTGGCTGAAGCCACTGTGTCCATCCATCTCCTCACAGGCCTTCCTCTTTTTCACTGCTCCCGCTACTTGACCAGGCAGCGTCCTTCTCCAGGGACTGGTCTCTCCTGACAACATGTCCAAAGTATGTCAGACAAGGTCTTGCCATCCTTACCTCTTAGGAGGATGCTGGTCATACTTCTTCCAAAATAGATCAGCTTGCCCTTTTAGCAGTCCATGATACCGTCAGTATTCTTGTCCAGAACCACAATGCAACTGCGACAATTCTTCTATGGCCTTTCGCATTCAGTGTCCAGCTTGGGCATGCATATGAAATAATGAAAGTACTCAGGCTAGGTGCACCTTAGTGGTAAATGCTCATGTGGGCCCAGTGTTGAGGGGCACCTGGGATGGGTGGTAGCCAAGGGTAATATTTGCTGAGAACGTGATACTAAAGTCTCACTGAGGCCAGGGCACAGGGAAAGGCCCCAGGAGGAGGAGGAGGAGTTGGGAAGTGCTTGGCAGTGGGGAAGCCAGAGATCCAGAAGTGTTGGGCTGCTCTGATGAGGCCTGGAGATCCCTCCTTGAGAGAAGAGAGCATGAAGTGAGGGCAGCCAGAGAGCCAGGGCCTCCCCAGTCCAAGCTTTGGGCCAGGCTGTTCAAGTTCTTTTCCTTGGGGTCCTGGCAGCATGCATGCCTGAGAGCACATGCATCTGAATACAGTTTTCTTTTCTTTTTTTGAGGGGGGGGGCATCACTGCCCTCTGGTGGGAGTAGGAGGCCCAGCCTTGCTCCTGGAGAACTGCTGCTGGATTTGAACTGCCAACCCAGTGGACTGCAGTCACGTGCACAACCACAATGCCACCAGGGCTCAGCCCTGAACCCAGATTTCTTAGTGCAGGTGATGGATGCGTCCCAACAGTTTATATTCAGATCCCTCTGACTTTAAAATTAATGGTACCATTTGCCAATGCCATCGATTTTGTGTCTCCTTGTGGATCCTGACACACAGCCTGATAAAGCGCTTAGGCTGTGATCGCTATAAAGAATATGCATGCTGTTTTCATCTCGAGGGTTTACGGGGTGAGTTAGTATCATGGGCCAGACCGTGAGCACCTCCATTTCTGTACATTTTCTAAAGTTCACTCAGGCAATAGCCCTTGAGAGAGTGTTGGAGAGTGAACAGACTAAAAGAGAGACCAGCGGGCCTCTTGTCCTGTTAGGCTAAGAGACAATGGGACTGTGGAGTGAGGGGGGTGGGGCAGAGGAGACAGACAGGGAAGGACCGGTCTGAAGAAGCCAAGGAACCAGAGGGCTGGCCGGTGTGGGTTGAAGAGAGGGAGGCCACGAGGGTCTTTCCAAACTGAGCGTAGACACGTTAGCCACTAAATGGCCATCCTTCTTGAGTTTTCATGAGATTTTTTTTGTTTTATGATGCCATTTTTACAGTAGACGTTTGACCCCGAGGACAGAGATGAGCCCACATCTCTGCACCTTCCTGCAGACTCAACTGTGAGCCCTGAGCCCAGCTCCTCCCATGGCTCTTCAGCTCTCGCTCGGGAAAGGGTGCGGGCCTCCCAGCAGCCCAGTGCAGACCCCGTGGGGTGGCCCGTGCCGTGCCAGTGAGGAAGCGTTCCACTGAATGGCTGCTATGAAGGAGAGCAAGTCCACGGCATACTGTCCGTTGGCTTCGAGCTTTGCTTGTTGGGGCTTTGTCAAAACTCTCCAAAGGTATTTTTCTCGCAAGTTTGTGCATCCCGTCTAATTTCTTTATTCCTGTTGTCTGAGAAGCCTGACTTTTAGATGAATTGTTGTAGGGGTCTGATGGGCTCTTCCATTCACTCCTGCCAAGACCCCCGCATCATCTATCACCCAAAGGTCAAGACCCCATTTGTCTCTTTCTGAGCTGAGCCACGTGTTTTCCTGGCTGGGAGGAGGAGGAGGACTGGAAAGGAGTAGACGGCGTGGTGGCTGGCGTGGAGTCCTTTGTTGGTAAATCCCTACCCAGCAGCTGTGTCGCCCGGCCACTCCCCTTCTCCAGCCAGTGCACACGATTCTTGGCGAATGCTTAGCAGCGGGGCACGCATGTGTCCTTTTTTTATTTTACTGGTTTTCTACCGCAACCTTTTCAAGTCCGCAGGCTAGAGTTGTGTGGAAGGACCTCCCCCTGGAGAGATCAAGACCCAAAGTGCGAGGGGTCGTGGAGGCCAAGGTGACATCACACATGAGTGACTGAGTGGGGATTGGAGGCCCGAGTAATTGTCACATCACGTTCCTGCCTCCAGCCGCCTGGGTAGCTGAGAAGCACTTGTCTATTCCTTATCTCGTGGACTGTAAATGGGGTTTCTGGTCTCTGCTTCCTACATTCTGCCAGCTCTGCTACGCTCGGTCCTCTTGATATTTCATCTCTCAATTCAAGTGTTAGGGAAATTTTTTGGGGGGTTAGTGGTGGTGATAAATATTTTTTTTCTTTCCAAGGAAGAGCCATTCTTCTGTTGGAGTGGTTTCTGGCCAAATTCTCTAGGACTTTAGGGACAGGTTTATATTGGTTAGGAAATGAAATGAAGCAAAGAATTTCAGTGTTACATTTTACTTTCTTGAGGCAGAGCATGGTGAAGGAGAGTCAAAAGCAAAAGGGATGGTAAAAAAGAAGGCAAGTATATGACTAAGTTGTTTTTCTAATGATACTCCATGTTCAGGATACGTACTCCGTTCTTGAAATGCTGTTGTTAGTTGCACATGTATCCAAATTGTGGCGGTCACCTGCTTATGTTAATTTCATGATTGAGATGTAGGGGTGGAGTCTAGCCTGTTAATCTGGAGATAGCCGTGGAGTAGCCAATGAGGCCTGCGTGTGGGCATGACTTTCTTCCAAGACTTCTGGGAAATTTTGCAATATTTCCCTGATGGAGATGAGAAGCTACCCCCCCCCCCCCAGTTGTTGGGAGTTTGTCTGAGAGATGAAGAATTCTGGACAAGACAAGATAGCAGCGTCCAAGTAGCTGAAGGAGATGGAGGAGAAGCCACACAGCCTTGTCCTGATGGAACCAGACCTCTGAAGCTGGCAAAGCCATGTGGAGACCCCTGCCAGCGCTGAGTTGCTTCTGCCACCACTGGATGCTGTAGATGGACCCTGAGCCCTGGAAGCGAGGAGCCATGGGGAGGCCCCTGCTGGTGCCAGGATTCTGTACGCACTGATCTGTGACTTCGTGAGTCAGAAGGAGACTTTGTGGACTGGTATCGGTCATATGGGCTAATATCGGACATATGACTTTGAACTGGAGTGGCTTTCTCAATGTTCCAATCCTCTTGTATATAACCTCTCTCTTATATACATATACGTGCCTATGAATTTGTTTCTCTAGTCTACCCGGACTAACACACAAATGAAACACCGTTCAATCATGTGTCGTCTCTGTGATCTGGGCTGTTTGGACCCCGTGTGGGGACCGTTGTGTCAAGGCAATTTGTTGAGTTTCCCCCTCGATGTCACTGACCCCCACCGACCAAACACAATGCCATCTTTAGCTCCCAGCCTTTCTTGCATATTCCAGAGCAAGCAGAACGAAGCGAACCCAAATCCCAACCCCCTGGCCATGGAGTCGATTCCACGGAATTCCACGGAGCCAAGTAGAAGAGCTCCTGGCGATTTCTGAGATGTTCAGTCTTGCTGGGGCAGTCATTGGATCTCGCGATCTTAGACAACACGGTAGATCTGCCCCGGGGGTCTCTGATTTTTGAAGGTAAACATCGAGAGTGGAGCCACTCCTTGGGCAGGCATCTGACCTCTAGATGTTAGCATTGATCCTCGGGGACCGGAGAGCGGTCACGTCACGCAGCGGGAAGGCCAGACTGGCGTCATGCGTCCAGGCGGAGTGGAATGTGACTGGATAGGGAGCGAGCTCAGTGGGTTGTTCCCACTTCTTAGTCATCGCGGCGGATGCTCTAGTCCCCCCAAATGAGTACATTCGTTTCCTTGTTCCATTTCCCCGGGATTCCATTCTCTCCCGATCCACCAGAGTGCTAGTCAATTTTCTTCATAGTTTGCAAAGAGGTTCCTGGGGGGTGCACGTTCTGACTGCTGCTTTAAAGGGTGCTGGTGGGAGTTCACCTAGTATCTCCACAGAACGAAGACCCGGGGATGTGCCGTCATGGAGATGGGCATGTGGTGGTTGTTGTCAGGTGCCACCCAGCCCGTCCCAACCCATAGCCACCCGATACAGCGCAGTGAAACACTCCCGCCCCTTCGCCATCTTTCCCAGGCTTGGATCCATTGTTGCCGCCGGGGCTCAACCCATCTCCTTGAGGGCCTTCCTCTTGTTCGCTGCCCCTCGATGTTAGCCAGCAAGGCATCTTTTTCCAGGGACTGGTCTCTCCCGACAGCATGCCCACAGCGTCTAAGACGAGGTGGCGCCATCCTTGCCTCTCAGGAGCACTCTGGTGATTTTTTTTTTAATTCGAATCAGTCTGTGTGGCTCGCATCGCAGTCCGCGGCACTTGGAGGGCTCTGTTGAGAGTGGAGCCATGCAAGACCCTGCGGGCAGTTGTCCTCTGGAGCTAGAGTCGGTGGGAGTCACCATCCACTAGACACCACTAACAGCAACAACAGAGATGCCCAAATCCCCCCCTAAATCTGCATTTTTCCCCCAGTAATTTTATTGGGGGGCTCTTACTGCTCTTACAACATCCAATACGTCCTTTGTGTCAAGCACATGTGTACACATGTTGTCATCTTCATTTCGAAATATTTTCTACTTGAGCACTTGGTATACGTTCCTCTTTCCCTCTCTCTCTTTTTTTTTAAATCATTCCATTGGAGGCCCATACAACTCCCATCACAGTCAACACACACGTCGTCAATTGTATGCACACCACATTGGCACACCTGTTGCCATCATCACCCCGAAACATCCTTCCTTCCCTTAGGCCCCCAGTGCCAGCTGATCTGCACTTTCTTATGCCTATAAAGTTTATTTAAATTCCCTACGGACAAATATATCCACTAGGGAATACTCGTGCCCCCAAGAATTCAGGCTTACTTTCTCTTACAGCGTCTACCTGTGGTAATTATTACAAACAGGTGATGTATTCGTGTTATTCTTTGGTAAGGCTTCTTTCAACAATGTTAAGAGAAGAACATACTTCCGTCTCGACCCTCCTTTTTTGTCATGAAAAAACGGCCGTGCGTGGTTGCCATCTTTTCACAGCCACGCCACACCCGGTCTCGCTGGCTGCACAAGCTGACTTTGCACCTTGGAAGAGCTTTTCCTTTAAGACACGAAGGAGTTTGGTTTCCTCCTGTATTAAGTCTGAGGTGGAATTTTATATTAAGAAAAAGAAAACCTCAAAAAGTAGATAAAGTACATGGTTTTCTAAATTAGTGTAAGAGCTCCTCCTTGTAAATACATAGAAGCAGTACACAGTGAACTGTCCCAATGGCTATTGTCATGCAGACCTCTGAGTTGTGAATATGGGAGTCACTCATTCTGTCTAGCACGCACCTGTCGATAACAAGGAAGAGCTTTCCAGGACGGAGGTCCGAGCTATAGATAAAGGTAGACAAATAGCCAATAGATGGAACCAGCACACTTTTGAACATGACAGGCAGTAGTAGGAGAAACGACCCACTGGAATTTTTCTTGGCAAAGTAGAACTTAGCCTTACCGGATCTGTAGACCTCTGTAGTGGGTCTCAGCTCACATCCTTCAAGGGGAAACGAAATTAAAGACAGGCATTTCCTCCTTGTTCTGGCAACAGAGCTAGGAGGACTGTTTGTTCTTTAAAATACAGGTGGTTTTGAGTTCTGGAAACGCCAAAATGAGATTGTCCTCGCTAGTAGGTTTTACAAGCCCAGGTGAGACTGAGCGGACCGGATTCAGGGCCCAGCCCTGCAGGTCCTTAATGACTTCCGTGTGGGATTTAATCTCCTGTCCAAGTGTTATCTTACGTGCCCAGACAAGCCGCTCATCACTAGGGAGAGTGTGGGAAAATGAACTCAGCTGGAGCAACTGGGGGAGAGAAAAATGTCTGAGGGTAGAGAGGAATCGCATCGGTAGTTATGTACATGCAGTCGGGGCAACACTGCTCCCGATGCCTATGCTGCCGAAGGAAAACCCAGCAACGGGCTGTGGAGGGCGAGGGAAAAGGAGGGCTGAGAAACCACACAGAACACTGCTATCTGCCCTGCTCTGGGGCGCCATCAGGAAACCTGGAATGCTGGACGCAGGCAAGGGTTGCCGTCCCCCTTAACGTGCAGTGACTCGGGAGCCCAAGGACATCTTTGGCACCAGGGGAAGTCGAGAGGAGAAGCACAGCCGTCATCAGGACGTGGAGTAAGACACTGATTACTACCATCTGTACATTTTACAGAGCCCCTTGCAAAAACCAGAGACCCAGGACTCAGACTGCTGCAGAGTAAGTATATTGAACCCCGGGGCATATTGATAGGGGGGAAAAATCCCAGAAATTGGCCTGAGTTTTAAAGTGCAACCCTTCATAGAGCCTGACGATTTATTTTTCTTATTTTCCTGGTGACAGTGGCAATTAATTGTTCATTTGTCAGGACCCTGGAGTATCAGATGTCATTTGGGTGCGTCTTGGGAGACCGACTATTGTTCTAAGGCTCCCCTACTTCCCTGATTCTCTGTCGATGTGGACTTACATGCAGATTGCTCTCTGAGTTCAGGTGATTCCTGCACAGGATGCTTTTGTGTCCTTGCCAGAAACCCATGGTGAGACACATTTGGATGCTGTGACTAAGGACTGAGTTCATCACTGGCTTTGATCACTTAACTTGGGCTTACTCAATGTGTTTTTGGTTGGCTGTGTGCAGGATTTAATATTTTTGCCTTGGACCCATAGCTGGGTTCCCTACTGCTGAGTTTGACCCGTGGACAAAACACAAAGATTCATATCGTGTGTGTGTGTGTGTGTGTGTGTGTGTGTTCATTTAAGACCTTCATTTGTTAGACATCTTGGACTGGGATCTATAAACTTGAGCCTTCAGTTCACTTTGTTGGAAAGTACAGGGGGAGAGGATGGATTTTTTTTTAAGTGAATGTGTGTTTTGAAATAACAAGGAGTGAATGAGAGGCCCCAATCCAAAATGTTACATAGAAATGGGAATACGTTCTAGGTCAATAGAATCCTTAGGTAAATGATTTCACAAATGGAGGCATAGCATTTTTTCTCACAATCGGAGTAAAAATTCATGGAATGATTTTCTAACTTGAAAATAGCAATTAATGGCTGCTTATAGAAGTCAGCCAATTAATTGTCACGTAGTGCTTTTCTATCCAAGACATATGGAAGATTGTTTGCAAACAGGGAGTATTTTTAACGTGCCTGTGAATTTAGTGTGGTGCTTGGCGCTTCTTGACTTGTTCGGCAGCACGATGCACTTACAGCAAGCAGTCTGACGCTTAGACTAGTTTCCCGGAGAGGGAAAGTTGTGCGGGAAGACCCGCTGTCTGTCCCTGTGAAAGCCCCCAAATTGTAATGTCAGGTGAGAAAGTCTCCAGTCTACTGATTTTTTTCATAACTTAAAATTCATCAAACTATCCACTACGCTGTACTTAGTCAAATTGCAAAGAGAGCAGGGGGAAGTCACAGAACGATCCCCCAGGCCCGTGGGGCACAGTGTCAGCAGGTAGCGGAAGCGCACACAGTGGTTACCTGTATATCTCTGAGAGTTGCTCCGCTTGCTGTGTGCTTGCCAGTGTCTCCCCTTGGCCCGTGCCCTCATGCTGGTGCAGCCCGTCCTGTCTCTGTCATGAACGAGGCAGATTTCTTTAGTTCACCAGCTGCTGTTGTGGGAGTCAGTTCGGCATCTGAGAATGGGACATTTTGGACACTGGGTCCCCTTTGATAAATTTGGCTTTGATACACTGAATGAATCCCAGTGCCCTAAACACATTCGTGTGCTGTCCACACCATCACTTTTTCTTGCTGGGAAGTATTTCTTATGGCCAGAGTAGCTTTGAAATCCAGGCTCATTATTGATTGGCTGTGGGTTGATGATACATTTTGTTTTGTTTTGATGACACATTTTGAAACGATCCCACTCTGGGAAATATCTCGCCCAAACTTTATGGTGAATGGGTTCCCCATCACCTTGAAACCTATACGTAGGTGTCTTAATGCTCAAGAGGAAAGCAGCACGCAATGGACACCCTTGATTTCTCCTCTTGCAAGGCACATGCGGGCCAGGCAGACGATGGCTGGCATGGTCACAAAGGCATACTGAGGAATGCAAATGATGTGCCTCAGCCCTTCAGCTCCAGCCCGCCTTCCTTTCAGAGAGACAGGCGGCATTGTCACTGCCTAGCACTACTCGTTGGATAGGAATCTTCTGCTTCAGCGGACTCTGGGAATGCCCTGCTTTGGGTCAGGGGCAGTGCAGCTCAGCTGAAGTTGGCGTGGCTTGGGCAGGCAGGCCTGTCCTGACCTGAGGCCCAGTGCAAGTTTCATTCCCGGCCTTGCTGGGCCTTCTCTGGAGGCTGTAGGAGAGTCTTGCTAGGATTTGCACTACAGAAGTGCCTGCCAAGTGGGATGCTGGGATCCTGGACAGGGCAGTCCTAGGTAATCAGGCTCCATCCAGACTGACAGGCCCGCCAGGGCTGTGTCATGCAAGCCTCATCTAACAGCCACCCCTATTCTCATCTGCTGCCCTCAGCTGACTGGCTGCTAATGACAGGGTGGTCCATGAGAACAGAACTGGGCAATTAACCTGCGTGGATCCTAGGGGGTGATAACTTCCCTGCCCCAGTGCAATGGGGCGTTTGGCTTTAGGGAAAAGGGAAAGGAGATGTCAAGGTGCTACTTTGAGTTTATGTTTTAGTAGAGACCGCCTCATCACATCCACACTTGAATGCGCCGTCTCTCAGGCCTGCATCTTTAGTGGGATTAAGCAGTTGGTTTCCAACTCTGGTGGGGATTTTCCTGTGGGAAGTCTCAAAGATGTGGCCCACGCCATCTACAGAGGAGAGCGGACACAGGCAACAGCGGTGAATGACCTGAGTGTGTAATTAGAGCTAAATTGTGTGTTACAGGCTGGGAGTGCTGCCTATGGGGTTCAGAGGGCAGGGAGATCAAACACTGCCTTCCTTTACTTTCTCAAGGATAATCCTTTGGTGGGGGTGGCTCGTGAGCCAGTTCCTTCTGAGGCATCCCAGACTCCCCGCTCCTGGATCCTAACATATGCGCAGGCCCCCCTCTGGGGTCTGGAAGAGGTGCTCCTTTGACCTCTCTAGAACTTTTCTTACCTAACCCCTTTCTCCTCCGTGGAAACTCCAGCCCATGCAGCCTAAAAGACTGTTTTCATGCGTTTTATTTTCTTACCTTCACCCTTACCTCTCCTGCCCCTCTCCCTCGCCTGACAGTGTTCTCCCCTGAGTCATTAGCGACCTTGTCATGAGCGAAGTCCCCCCCATCCACTCAATCGTTTTTAGTTCTTGGCCACGGTCTGAGTCTTTTCCCAGTGACTGCTCCCCACCCCAAGGTTCCTGCCATGATCTTGTTGCGGCTTTCCCACCTGCTTCGGTGAGCATTCCCCGTCCGCCTCCCTCTGATCTCCTCTCTCTCTTCCTAGGGACATCACCCACTGGAAGGGCTTCTACTGCACCTCAGGGGGGTTTTCTAGGTCATTTCTCAAGCCTTGATCCCTATAATGGGGAAGGAATGATGACAAGGACAGACAGCTTCTTGCCTCTGGGAGTAAGGAAACGGATCTTGTCAGCACAGCCCAGAAAGAGCCAGTGGCCCAGCCAGGGGTCTGCGCTGTGTTTCCTGCTGTTGTGCACAGGGTCGTTATGGCTGGGAACCCGCTCCGTGGCACCTCACACTCCCACCCCAACTCATGAAGCAGAGTCTGAAGGAAGGTGTGGGGACCCCGGACAGTTGTACTCTGACGCGCAGGGCCGCGGGGGTTGGAGGCAGCTGATTTGGGGGAAGTTCAGAGAAGAACTTGTGGAGAGACACTGGACCTGACCCAGGAGCACAGGCGCCAAAATCTCTCGCTTCTCCCCTGGAGTCTCGACCTCTTTGAAAGCGGTTCCCTATCAAAGACCACACACCGGGCAGAAGGAAGACCCAGTGTCTTTCCCCGCAGACTCCCTAACCTCCAGGCTGCCCGGTCCACCTCCTTGGGCTCCAGTGCTGGGAGTCACACGGGTGTCCTGACTTCCCCTAACTCCGGGCACAGTCCGCCACCCACGTGTTCCTCCTCGGTCCTGGTTCTCCACGCCAAGTCTCTGCGCAACTGTCTGCGGCCTCACGCTTCTCACCTCACTCTCCCCCCCCACTATTTAATATTCATAAGCAACTTATTTACGTATTCAGAGAAGACTTTGTCAAAATTACTCAAGGGGCCCAACTTGTGTTCATGGGAGAGAAATTTAAAAAACAAGGAGAAGCACAGGGCAGGAAGGGAAGAAAGCCGGGGAGCCGCCGTGCCGTCTGCACCCTCCGCTGACCCCTGACTGCGACTGGGAACCTGCCCTTCCCTCAGCGCTGCGAGGGTGAGCAGAGGGCTGCTCCGTGTGTCCGTCACCATCTCTCCAGACCGCCTTCCCGCAGCTCTCCACACTTGATATTTGTGCGCCTTTGTCAGAGGAGTGACGGTGGTGTAGCCATCAAGCGCCCGGGCCTCCCAGCCAGCTGGGTGGTTTGAACGCTGCAGAAGCTGCTGGGAGACAGACAGGGCAAACCCGAGGGGACAGTCCTGTGTTACACAGGCTCTCTGCAACCTGCCGCAGCGCTATTTGTCCGTGGGAGCCATTCTGACCTGGGTCTCCGTGCCATTTCGGCCCGCCGCGTGTGCCTCTGCTGGACGGTCCGCTTCAACCTCCAGTGCCCTTGCAGCTTTCCTGATGAAAGGCAAGTGGATTCTATGACCCAGGCACGTCATACCACAAAAGACAACAAAACACTCCTCTTTGTGTACGCCCAGCCAAGTGTTTCTGACTTTCTCTGTGGGAGTAAGTTACCGTCTGTTGGGCAGGCCACAATTCGGTGGCGATCTGCATTGACATGGTATATGGCGCATGTTTCAGGAAGGACAATGGAAGGGGACAATTCTTGGCATCAGAGCCTACCTCCTCCTTTCTCCTTCATCCTGCTGCCTGCCTCTATCCCCTGCCTTGTTCCCTGGACCATAGGTGTGACCAAGGTCCTCCCAGCTCCCGCTCTGGCTCTAGGGACAAAGAAGGACAGCACTATGGGCAAGACAGAGTCCCGGTGCTGGGGAAGGGCGGCACGAAAGGCCTGGGCTCCAGGAGACATTTGCGCTGGGCTGGTGCTCCGAACAGCGTCTCAGTTTCCTTGGAGCCCTTGGTCCTGGTCCAAGGAGCCACAGCGGCAGCAGGGTAAGGGGGGCAGGCTGGCCTTTTGGCAGAGACCCCAGGAGGAGCCGGACCTGGCAGGGTGCAAAATGGGCCTGGGTGGGCCGAGGTGAAGGCAGAGAGACGGGCTGTGGCACAGATGCAGCTGTGACTGGAAAGAGTGTGCAGAGGATGGGGTGGGGGTGGGGGGCTTGCACATCCCCCGGACAGTTTCCATGAGGCGAAGTTGGCAGTGAGGCACGTCAGGCATGCGGGTCGACCCCTCCTCTCCAGGAGGTCATGATCCAAACCAAGACAGATTGCTGCTTTTGAGGATTTGGGTATTCCAAGTCAGAGCTAGAAAACCAGAGTTTTGGGGAGGAGGGAAAAGGAAAAAAAAAAGAAAATAAAGAAACCCAGAGACCAGTGGGCAAGCTTGGTTTATTCAGCTGACTGGTCCCTTCCTCCTCTCCTCCTCAACCACTTATGCCGAAAGACAAGAGAACCGATCTTGTGCCCAGGACTCGCCGTGGTCCTGGTTCTTTCCGATAGGAGTCTCCCACACGCCATCAGCACGAAGGCCTGTGTGCTCGCACTGACGTGTTGGCCCATCTCCTTCTATGAGTTGCTGTCCATACATCCGTGGTGGTGCAGTGGGTGAAGTGCTCAAGTGCAGACATGGAGGTGGATGGTGTGCACCTACCAGCCGCTCCACATGAGATGGGATGGCAGTCTGCTCCCAGAAAGGCTGACCCCTGTGGAGAATCCACGGGGCCTCCCTGAGTTGCCATGAACCTGCCGGCAGTGGGGTTTTGGGGATTGTTGTTGCTGCGTCGAGTCTGGCGCCAGGCAGTGCTCTTGTGTGCAGAACAGAATGGCTCCCCGGGCGGTGCGAGGCTGTGGTCTGTGGGAGGCAGGTTGCCAGGCCTTTCTTCCAAGCCTCCTCTGGATGCGTTTGAACCGCCAATCTTTTTGGCTACTAGTGAGTGGAGTGTTTTACTTTTTATGTCGTCCACAGATGTGAACAAAAATATAGCCTGACGTCTTTAGGGAGGATGCAGAACCCCTTCCTACTGGGTAATGCATGCTTTGCAGTTACTCTCTGTGCTCTTGCCGGCTGTTGGGGAAGCACTGGGTTGTGTTGCTAAGCTGTGGGCCAAGAGGAGGAGGTGTCTGCTCCTGCAAAGATGTGTCCTCTCAGAAACTATTCTCGTCTGTTCCAACGGATAGCTATGAGTTAGCCTCTGTTTAACAGTATTGAGTTAGGTTTGGGGTTTATACTTCACCTCATGTTTTGTTCACTGTGAATGTTTAAACCCCCAGCAGCAACTGTCTCTCGTGTTGGAATAAGGAAGACTGGAAATTATTCCGATTCTATGCTGTGGAAGGCTTCCAGTGAGCTTAGTCTGCTCATTTCTCTGAGAAGGCCCCACAGAGGCCCTCTGTGGGAAGCCCAAATCCACCACCCCCAGGAGCCTGGGCTGCAGGTCCCCCAACCTTCCCGCTGCTCCATGCCTCATGCAGAAAAGGAGAAGGGAAGGAAGCACAAGAGAAAGAAAGTGGTGGGAGAATGGAGCTGACCCTTAGCTTTAATTCTCCAACTGCTGCCTAAAGTGCGAAAAGCCCCGAGGCGCTATAAAGGAAACATTTAAAAATGTATCAGGACTTGTGAAGAAGACCAAAAATATTTGTGATATGCTAATTAGAAAGTATCTCATTATGCGAGACGCAGGAAACTTGGCAGAGGCAGACGGCTGTTCAGGGTAAATTCAGAAAACTTCAAAGGCAGGACAAAGGCGTGTTCTTATTTATTTGATAATGTGTGGCTGCCAGGAGATCTCTGAGAGGGTCTGACACCTCGATAATAAACCCCTTCAAAATTTGGGGGGACCTGTCAGACTTGTGGAAGGAAAAGCAAACAGTTTCATTTCCATCTGCACTTTCTCAGGTGTGAAGTGGGCCTGTGCCGTACTCGGTGGCCGGCCAAGCCTCTTCCTGCGGGAACTTGTCAGGGCCGCCATGACGCGTTTGCAGAGGGATTAGGTTTTGGCAGCGATGCTAATCACTCCAGGGCGACTCTCTCTCAATGCAGAGAAACAAATCCTTTCCAGTTGTTCTCACGTATACTAATCCAAAGGAGCAAGTCATTATTTGGGGGGAGAGGGGGTCGTCAAAACAGATTTTCTCTCCACCGCTGCTCAGCCCCCACATTTCCCCTAACAGGAAGGGCCATTTGTTCCAAAGAGAAACCAAATGACAGGGAGAAAAACACCCGGGCAAGTCAGATTTCATCTCAGATGCCCAGTTTCGGACAGAAGCCACCCCTCTCTGGAAGTCCAAGAAGTCCTGGGGAGAGTGGCCCCAGCCAATTATTTTGGCATGCACTCTCAGCGACTCTGAGAACACCCCCACCCCCAAAGCAAGGCTGATGGGGTGGAGTTGAGCCTGACTCAGTCACTCCATGTCTGTTGGGGCAGAACTACATTGGAGGGGGGGGCGGGCGGGGTTCAAGGCTGGGAACTTCTTCTGGCCTCTGAAAGGATTCAGAGTGTCAGCCCATTGGTGAGTAGTGGAATACTTCATCATTTGTAGCACGCAGGCACCTCTGGAAGTCAGCTTCCACCTCCTCTGCCCAGTGCATGTGTGTGTGCGTGTGCATGTGTGTGCACACACACGTGTGTGTAAGACAGATGACTGGACTGTGTCAGGGAGCTCTGATGTGAAGGCCTGGCTGGTTTGGTGGTGGTGTTGACTCCTATCCAGGAAGACACAGTGTAAGGAGTGGACATAGGCCTGGCCATTCTTGGTCTCTGAATGGACACTGGCATTTCCTGCAGAAGGAGATGGGGACAGGTGTCCACACCATCAAACCCCCATCCTGGCTCTGCCAGAGACAGTGACTTCCTAACAGCAGTTCCAGCAGCATGAAACTTGGGGGGATATTTAGTTAAAGCCAACAGGTTTGAGATGTCAGTTCTTCCTTCTGCTTCTAAGCTGGGTGAACAGGAACCGGTCACCCAATCGCTCTCTGCACCCCTCCCTTTCTGCATCTCTAAAATGGGTTGTGGTGGGTGACAGCTTGTAGGTTTGTTTTTGGAATGCAGTATACTATTGCATGGTAAGTACCTAACAGAGTATAGGGCTTTTTGTGGGCCCTCACACCCAGGGCCAGTTATTGCTGGTCCCACATTCATGATTCTGTGCATCTTAATACATCAAAAACCCATGTTCCATTGAAGTCAGGATCCTGCAGGAGGACCCAGATGAGTGAACAGCTGGATGAGTAATCACTCAGGGAGCACACACATGGAACCACCATCCAAGTAAGAACTAGGCTATGACCACAGAGACCTTTTTCTTCCTTATTGCCCACCCCCTACTACCCATCTGCCATTGGTCACCATTTTCCTAACCCTCGGACACGCCACAGAAATTTGCTGAGGATCTCCGAGATCCAGGCCTGCATGAGCTCTCCTCCTATGGCAATGGAGGACTGAGACCATCTGTGAATACGATGGGGCCACAGAGTGCTGGGTGGGATGGAGAAAATGGAACAGGCACTGAGGAAGAGAATGGCCACTGGGGGACAGTTTAGACAGGCTGCCTTTTCTGGTGAGGTGACCTTTGAGCCGAGACCTGGTTGCAGAGGAGTCTGCGTGAAGAGTAAGTGCAGAAGGTGGTGGTGGTGGTATGTGTGCAGCTCCGAGGTGGAAATGGCTTGGGCTCATGCATCTGTAGAACCGTGGGAAGCAGGCCAACCTCTATGTTGTGAATGGTTAGTAATTTAGGTAGAGAAATTAGGTTTTATTCTAGTTGGAATAGGTTCCAAGATAAACCTAGTCGTTGCCCTGGGAAAGACTAGTTCTGTGGGCTGTCAGAAGAGGTATATTCTTCCATTCCGCTTCCTGAAACCAGTGTCCTGCCAAACATCAGATTGAGTCTTTCTCTCTAAAGCACTCTCCCAGGTAGAGTTTGAACTGATTCCCACAATCATTCAGTGAGGCTGCTTTTAGACAGTGGTTCTCAATCTTCCTTATGCTTCCACCCTTTAATATGGTTCCGCATGTTGTGATGACCCCCCCAACCATAACATCATTTTCGTTGCTACTACTTCATAACTGTAATTTTGCTTCTGTTATGAATTGTACTGTAGATATCTGATATGCAGGATGTATTTTCATTGTTACAAATTGAACATAACCACAACTGAATATAAATAGACCAATCAGCCTCCAGATTAAGTTCCCATGGTATGTATATACATATGTATATAGTTGCAGTAGATGGTTTTCTAGTACATGATTTTATATTTACCCAGTAACTATAATTCATGAAGTGTCGTTTCACCTTCAATATTGCTGTTTTCAAAACAGCACTGCTTTCAACAGAGTAGCTGCTTTCAACATAGCAGCTGCTTCCACACAGCAACTGCTCTCTACCCAGTACACATGTGTGACTGCATGGCAGAAGTACATTATGGCGCCCACTCTGTCACATGCACCTATATTTGTACGGGGTGTATATGATGGGGTTGGCGCCATGATGTCTGTGGGCGGACCCACCTGGAGATGGATAGAAGAGCGGTGTCTCTGTTCCTAAGACCATCAGAAATATGTGTTTTCTGATGGTTTTAGCCAACTCCTATGAAAGGGCTGTCTGAGCCCCAAAGGGGTCACAACCTACAGGTTGAGAACTGCTGCTCTTAGAGATGAGACAGTTGAAACTGTCAGGGCTTATAGCGATTGCAGAACTCTACTGCACCCTGCCAAGCTCACACCTAACCATCAGCGAGGGCTTTTGGCCTATTAATACCATAATGGCTCAAAATCTCCCTGCCGAGAAAGCCAGTTAACTCCTGCAGGGGGCAGGTAGTCAGTCTTGTGTCTTCTGCAAGCTTCCTTCTGGAACATCACTCACAGATCCAAAACTCACTCCATTGAGGTGATTACAATTCCTAGGGACTATGGGACAGAACAGAAGTGCCCCTTTGGGTTTCTGAGGCTGTGATGCTGTAACTCTTTACAGGAACAGAAAGCCTCATCTTTTTCAAAGGTGCTGGCTCTGTGGATAGCAGCCCACATAGCCCCCTAGGCCAGCGGGCCCTCACGCACCTACAGTCGTCGTGAAAGAAGGAATCTCAGGTTGAGAAAGCGTGGAGATGGTGCACAGTGTCCCCTCCCTCTAGAAAGCTCCTGATGAAAAGGCAGTGGAGCTTCTGAGAAGCTCGGTTGTCAATACGAGGGTAAGTCAAAAGGTGTTGCTACAAAATAATAGAAACCTTTATTAAATGAGAACATCAGTTTTCAATTGAGGTTTTACATCTGTCTTACTTTGTCATCATTGTTTTTTAAATGTTTTTCTGTATATGAAATCTAGTATTGGTAAATCTGCAGGGGTCTTAACTGGATCAAAGGTTTCTTGGGGATTTGGCTAGGAAGGTTGGGGGTGGTGGGGGCGGGGTGGGGAGCTAATAATGATGGATACGAGAATGAAGAAAAATGGCCTAAAATGGATTGTGGTGATGATTGTACTACTCTTCTTGCTGTAGTTACACTGTTGAATTGAAGATCTGTGAATTCTGTGCCAATAAGACGGTTAAAGAAATATCAAAATATGAAGTGTTGGCTTCCTGACATCGACTCTGTCCAGGGACTAGATATGAAGTCTCTGCACCCCCGAAGACGGTGCGTTCATGTTTCTAATGCTTCCACTTAAAAATCTTGTTAGTTTGCAACACATCAAAGTGAGTGTTTTGAAGAACTGAAGTGGTCTCTCCTTTTAAATGTTCTTTGAACTTTGGGAACATAAGGAAGTCTCAGAGGGCAAGACCAGGGCTTTCGGTTGATGGGATAAGGTGAAATTCTCATAGGACAGCCATTGTTGCTTTAAAGAGTGAGTGAGTGTATTGTTGTGGTAGAAAAAAAGTTCCTCAGGGCATTTTTCTGGCATTTTTCTTTTCTTGTTCTTTTTCTTGTTCTTTTTTCTTTTTTCCCCCTTGTCTCCCAAATATAACATCAGACTCTGGCATTTTTCTAAACAATGAAGTTTTTAATTAAAAAAAAAAGAATCTTCAGAACATGTTTCCATGGTCTTTTTGTGTCCTTCAAGAAAAACCTCTAACAGGGTCCAGTGTAACAATGATAAAACACACAACTTTCCTCTAATTTGTAAATGCTTCTTTCCCCGCACTATCATAATCCCAATTCTATTTTACAAATCTGGCTAGAGGAGGATGTGCACTGGCACCGATCAGAAGTGGAAACACAGAGAATCTAGGGCAGATGAACCCCTTAGGACTAGTGGTGAGAATGGAGATATCGGGAGAGTGGGGTAGAAAGAGGGTACCAATCACAAAGATCTCCATGTAGCCCCCTTTTGGGGGGATGGACAACAGAAAAGTGGATGAAAGGAAACAGTGGACAGTGTAAGACATGACAAAATAATAATTTATAAATTATCAAGGGCTTGTGAGGGAAGGGGTGCAGAAGGAGGGGGGAAATGAGCTGATACCAAGGGCTCAAGTAGAAAGCAAACATTTTGAGAATGATGGTAACAAATGTACAAATGTGCTTGACATAATGAATGGATGTATAGATTGTGATAAGAGTTGTACAAGCCTCCAATAATATGGCTTGACTCACAACAACAAAAAAGACCTCTAACAAAATGATTCCTTTGGAAACCTCTCAAGCTGCCTTCCCCTCCCCAACCCCCCCCCCCCCACACACATTTTCATAACCTTCTGAGTTGACTTCAGGCCCTTGAATGTAGTTTAGCTGTTCTCACAAGCCATTGTATTCATTGAGCCCTTTTTATGAAGTGTGATGGAGAGAAGTTGTCTACATCCATCACCTGATTACAGAGACATGTTTAGACACATTTTGCTTGGACTCAGCCCGTGCAAATTTGAACCGTAACCCTGGTAGCATGACTGTTGACTTACTCTTGCATGTCAGTGTAGCTTTACTGAGTTGACAAAGGAGGTCTGGTGCTGTGGGGAATGAGTTGGGCTGACAACTTTAAGGTCAGCATTTGGAAGCCACTAGCTGCTTCTTGAAGGAAAGATGAGGCCTTCTACTCCTGTAAAGAGTTACAGTCTTGGACACCCACAGGGGTAGTTCTCCCATTCTGTGAGTCGGAATCAACTCGAGGGCAGTGATGTTAAGTGACGAGGAGTTGAGTTTTGCTGTTGCTGGGTGCTTTCCAGGCAATTCTGGCTGTAGCAATTCCAGATGACAGAGGAGACAGTCCCTCAGAGCTTTCTTGGCTGTTACCTTTGTGAAAGCAGGTCTCTGAGCCTTTCTCTCTCAGAGTTCTTGACCGGGCTTGACTCACCAACCTTTTGGTTAGCAGCTGAATGATTGCACCAACAGAGCACCTTGAAGGGCTGAAGAGTGTACCTTCACATCCATACCCACTCAGAATCTCTAAAAGTGACTTGATTTGGAAATAAGATCTTTGCAGACATTGTTAATTAAGATAGGGTCACCCTGAAATGGGGAGAACCCCAGTGCAATGGCAGTATCCGTCTTAAAAGCACTAGATGAAAAAACAAAAGAGAAGAAGTTTATATGAAGATAGCAATGAGTGGGGTGGCAGTCACAAACTGGGGAGCATCCACAGTTGCCAGTAACTGTGAAAAGCTAGGGGGAAAAGTTCTGGTAGAGTCTTCAGCAGGAGAATGGCACTTGATTATGGACTTCTAGCCTCTAGGACTATGAGGAAACACACACACACACACACACACACACACACACACACACACACGACTTTTACAGTGATCCGAGAGCACAGACTAGAACTCGCTTTGTGAGTTTCTGAAACTGGAACTCTTTCCTTGTTTGTTTGTTTTAAATCATTTTACTGGAGACTCATACAACTCTTGTCACAATCCATACATACCTCTATTGTATGCAAACCACATTTGTACATTTCTTACCATCATCATTCTCGAAACATCCTTCTACTTAAGCCCTTGGTATCAGCTACTCATATTTCCCCTCCCTCCCCATGCCTCCTCCCTCACAAACCCTTGATAATTTACAAATTGTCATTATATTGTCATGTCGTACACTGTCCGATGTGTCCCTTCACCCACTTCCTCCTTGTCCATCCCCAGGGAGGAGGTTAAATGTAGATCCTTGTAATTGGCTCCCCCTTTCTGCTCCACCTTTCCTCCACCCTCCCAGTATCACCACCCTCACCCGTGGTCGTGAAGGGATCATCTGTCCTAAAATCCCCACGTTTCTGACTCCTAGCCACACCAGTGTGCATTCTCTGATTTAGCCAGATTTGTAAGGTAGAATTGGGATCATGATAGTGGGGGGGAGGCAGGAATCATTTAAGAACTAAAGGAAAATTGCATATTTCGTTGTTTCTACCCTCTACCTGGACTGGCTCGTCTCCTCTCTGTGACCCTCCTCTCGTTCACCTACCATGGGCTTTGAGCCCCCAATCTGTACGCCTCCTCATTTATAATGATATAGTTTTTAGTTAAGACTGCAACTCTTTACAGGAGTAGAAAATCTCATGGAATTGCAGGTGGTTTCAAACTGCAGACTCTGCAGTAAGCCGCCCACTGAGTAACCATTATACTGCCACTAGGGCTCTCTCTCTCTGTCTCTCTCTCTGTCTCTCTCTCTCTCTCTCTCTCTCTCTCTCTCACACACACACACACACACTCACACGCACACCATACATCATCTGTACTTTCATTTATTTAAACCATCTTAGTGTACTGGCCATTTTCTTCACCAGGTCAGAAACGCCCTTGTGTGGATGCAGCATCCATTAGCATCTTAGAGATAAAAATGCTGCTTTGAAAACAGGAGCCTGGAAGGCTGCTACCTATCAGAAAACCCAATGCCACCACTGCCAAGATGAATCCGACTTGTAGAGACCCTGTTCTATGAGTCGGAGTCAACTCGAGGACAGTGAAGTTCAGTGATGATGGCTGAGTTGAGTTTTGCTGTTGCTGGAGACAAAGTAGAATTGCTCCCTAGGTTTATTCCTGGCTGAACAGATGGTCTAATCTTTCTTTCTCAGAGCAGCAGGTGAACTCTATGGGCTAGAACCCCTGACCTTTCCGTTAGCATCCAAATAGATCTCCTGGCCTCCTACTTGTGACGTAGTATTTACTACATGGTCGGTTGAAAGAGTTTAATTATTTCCAAGCCTGAAATTCTCTCTCTCCCTTTCTCTTTGGTATGAACGGATTAGGAACAACATTACAAAGTGTTTCCATATGCTTAGAATGAAGAATCGGGATAAATGGAGATCTGATGTGTTGAAAGTCATAAATCTATGCCTGTTTTGAACACTCATGCTAATTGCTCACCCTTTGAACTCCCAGCATTCTGGTTAGTATTGTGCCGTGATTGGTCTGTACGTCTCTAGGTTCTCAAACAGTAACTGGTCTTATCTGGTTTAAAAGGAAAGTGCTCTGAGCCACAGTGGCTTTGATTTGGGTTTATTACCCAAGCCGAACCAAACCCGCTGCTGTCAAGTGAGTTCTGAGTCAGAGGCACCCTCCCTGCAGGATAGAGGGGAGCTGCGGGCAGGGTCTCCGGTCGCAAAGCTCCATGGAGGCAGGCCGCCCTCTCTTTCTCTTGCAAGAGGCTGGTGCGTTCAAATCCCCTCGGCTCTTTGCGCAGCAGCAGGGCGCTGGATTATTAGCTCAAGGGTACGTATTTACAGAAGAGTTCATTTACAGGCGACTTCCAATCGTTGGGGCCTCTCTCTGAATAGATCCCTCCTTGTAAGTTTTTGCTTCGCCTAGGAAATGAACACAATCATGCCTGGACTTGTCGGAGATGCGTTTGGCCCTTGTCACAGAAATCTCCCCGAACTCTGACAAAGTTTGGGGAAAAGTCTGATTCCCTTCCAGTTTCTAAGTCCTCACAGATTTTCACATCTCATAACACCTTTATCTCTTTCCCTTGTCCCAACTCCGGCTTCCTCTGCACTGTTTTTCTCACTCTGGCAGCTCTCTGGGATGCACTTCTTTAAAAAACAAACAAACAAACAAACACAGGGACATACTTTATTGCCATACTGTGGGGTGGGGTCCAGCGTTTCTCAAATTAGATTCTTTTTTTTTGTTGTTGTTAAGAACCATCATCATTTTTATTAACAAATGTGGGGAGGATTGTACTATGCCGATCATGTGACCTGACTGACATTGATATTCCAGGGGGCAGACTTTTCCCGAACACACAGCAATCCACAACATGCAAACAGCAATGGGCAGTAAGTGGGCAGATGGGATCATAAATAAATGTTCTGGGGTGTCACACCTTCGGACCATAAGACCTACCCTTGTTTTTCCACTTGTGGGGAAAAAGAAGTGCGTCGTTTTTTTTTCCCCCAATCATTTTATTGGGGGCTCATACATTGTTTTTCACAATATATAAATAAGCATACTCGTCAAGCACCCTCACATGTCCACTTCTATTATTGTTCTCCAATCGTCCACCTTTTCCCTTAAGCCCCTAGTATCAGCTTTTCCATTCCTTCCCCTCTTCGCCTGGTCTCTCCACCCCTCCAACCCTCAATACTTTATACCTTGTTATTGTTTTGCCATATCGTACACTGCCCATCCTCTCCCCCAACCCACTCCTTTGATGCCCGTCCTTCAAATAAGAGCTTGTGTATATATCCTTGCAGTTGGTTTCCCCCCCTCTTCTGTCCACCCTTCCAGTGTCTCCAATCTAACTATTGGCCCGAAGGGGCCCATCCATCCTGGTTTCCCCATATTTCCAGCTCCCCTCTATGCCAGTGTGACTTCTCCAGTCCATCTGGATTTGCAAGGTAGAGTTGGGACCATGATGGTTGGGGGTGGGGGAGGAAGGCTTCAGGAACTAGAGGAAACTTGTATGCATCATCACTGCCTGGCTGCCCCCCGACTAGTCTGTCTC